>JAOVYW010001974.1:3863-14137 GCA_025775045.1 Hiodon tergisus
GATCATCATTATTGCTTTCCATTATATTTATTATTATTTATATACAAATAAAAAGTCAACTTGATAGACTGGCATCCCATCCTGGGTGTTTCCCAGGCTTTGTTCCCTGCTTTTCAAGCTATGCCTGTTGGGTTCCTGCTCCCCTCGAACCTGAACTGAATTCATTTTTTAAGCCCAAAAGACTTAAATAAAATCTGTGCTTTGTGTGAGAATGTCATGGCTTCTGGTCTTGAATCTGAGCGATTGTACTGGGTAAAGGTTGGGCCAAGAAAAAGGATGTCTGGGTGTGGCATTAAAAAAAAGGTGTGATCGTCTCAAATCTAACACCAAATAAACCACCAAGGGAACACATTTTTTCCCCCTCTCCACCAGCGTTATTTAGGTCTGTTTAGTTCAATTTCAACCATGTTAGTGTTGATGAATTTTTTTCATCGGACCCTATCACTGCTATTAAATCCGCATGCAGATACGGTCGTAACTCACAAAAGACATTACAGAAGCGAGAATAGGGGCGGACCCTATCACTGCTATCAAATCCGCATCCAGACATGGTCGTAGTCATTTTCACACGGGATTTAGAAAGCGGCTGCAGGCAGGTCTGATGACCCAGATTTCTCCACCCAACCAGTTTTCCAGCTGCTAACACAACCTAGCTTAGATGTAGTAATGGCTGATAGATGCCATGAATAATGCAGACTAACTAACCGTAAGTATTAGTCAACTAATTTTTATACTATTTAGCAGTTCTGTTTTTATTAATAATGTACTGTATCTTCACCCGGTTTCCAAGGCTACTGTGGTGAGAGGGTTCCCTGATAAAGGGGCCCTTTGGTCTGATTTGGAGAGTACTGGCTGATTGTGTGTGAAACTACTTGGGATTAATTATATTCATAAAATCTTAAAACACAACCACTCTTGGCTCTTAAACACCACAATTGTGAAGGAACATTTTGTGTTTAAATACACTTGGTGCAGTTTCATGTGTAAACATTGCCCTTTTCATATAAAGTCGGCGTGGTCTGATTCTGCGTCGGTTAAGATATTGTCTTAAGCTGGGGGCTGGCTTTTACGCCCTGAGGACATAATCTCACTGAATACACAAAACTGCTACCATGAAAATCTCAGTTTATAAAGCCACGTTCATGATGTCAAATGAAGGCTCAAGCTGCAACAATTTTCGTCAAATATTATGATACACAACACATCACAAAAGAGAAAATCATTTTATCTCCATTAATTGGGCTAAATAACACATCTGTAACGTTTGACTAACGGTTGGTAACCCACTCAATTCAACACAGAAAATCTTAATTTAAGACGTTTAATTTAATCAAGTTTTAAACTGGTACGCGTCATAAACATTTACCACAATTATAATATCTAATTTGTTAAATCGTGTAATTTGAATTTCATCATTGTTCCTGAGGCAATCGCTTAAGGGGGCATCTGCTGTAGATGAACATAATATTGCTTTTGGGATGTTCCCCAAAAAGAGAGACTTCAGGAACATCTCTGTGCTCTCTTGGTTGTCTCAGAAAATCATCTTTAGCACTTAAACACCAAAGTAGGGTCCAGTGATATTAACATGCTTCAATATGATAGAAGATTACAGTCATTTTCCATAGATTACATATGACATTACTAACGAAATCGAAAGATAGAAAATATTCGATGTGGTTACAGATCGTCCAGAAAGTTGCTGATTTTTTTCCACTTTTTGTTAACATTTCAACATTTATGCTGTTATTTATTTCTTGAATTCATTAAAATAAAACCCATCCATTGCTAATTGTCTCATTTGTGGCTGCCTCATAAGTATAAATGTGAATAATATGTATTCACCCCAGAACTGAATCTCACAGACCTAGTCACTCAAGGTTGCATTGATGCGACTCAATTATAATAGATTTCTGAGTTCGACTCAACCTCATGCTAAGATCCATGAACAGGAAGCATCAAAATATACTACGGCACTATGAATAACAAACTGGGGAGTACTTTACATGGTAAAAATTCATGATGGTGATTATGTAAGAGCAAATATGAATAACTCTAAATTAAATTAATGTGAATAGAGTGTATGGGCCAGAAATTAAGATGAACCTCAGATTGACTGCACCCGTTGCCTATTGCTTCCTCCGTCACGTACCATATTTATACTGTCTGGAGGGGGGGGGGGGATTATGGGCCCAGGTCCATCTCTCTCGTTCCGTTCTTAATGTAGCCTTCTTTGTCCGCTTGTTTGCATTACGTATTATATTCTGCATTCCTTCATGCGTAAAGCTCTCTGTGGCGATTCACTGTAAAGGGCCCGACACTAAATATAAATATTGAATGTAATTGAAGCTGGCGCTTGGCGCTTACATTGCCCCGAGGCGTGTGCAACAGCAGACCAGGAGGTCATATAGGTATATAGGTATATAGGTACTATATAGGTTTATAGGTACTATATAGGTATATAGGTACTATATAGGTAAATAGCTGTGCACGCGCCTCTGAAGCGACAGCTGTTAATGGAATGGGCACGATGGGGGAAAAGGGGGCTTCGTTTTGGCTTTAATCAACCGGACTGGATGACAGCAAGGCTGAGTCTACTGTTGCCTGGCCCCAGGGGGGGGGGGGTGGAGTTAGAATGAATACACTTCAGATTAACGTCGCGTAGGCCCCCCCTCCCTCCGCCTCCCTTTAAGACCAACCAGCCTGACAGACAGGGCCAGACTGCTCATTGCCAACAGCCCTTGGCAGAGTAACTGGTACATCTGGAGGCAATGGCTAACCAGCTATAGATTCAAATGCTACCGGAACCTCCGGACAGGGGCTGTACCTGGGGTTGGGGTGCACGGAGGGTGTTTGGGGCTTGTCTGAGAGCGAACTAGTCTAGTGTTAGAGTGTTTAAACTGATTTTTTTAAACCAGTTTTTGCAAGAGAATTCCTGTTTTGGCTACAAACCGTACATGCTGTTTTGAGACCCTGGCTTTGTCTTATCCCTGTATTACCTCAGCACAATGTTAAAATATACCTATTGGTTTCTCCAGTTGGCGATTTTGAAATCTTGCGAGTAACGACATGCCCTACACCCAGGGGGTTGTTGCATTAGTGTTTGTAGGACTAATTATACAGGGACTGCATCAAATGTTAATGAAACATGGTTTAAAAAGTAGAAACTGGAGAAAAACTAAATAAGGTTGCTTACAAATGCATATTTCCTCAAAACTATGAAATGTGAAAGAAGGCAAGAAAGCTAAATAACTAAAATACGACAATTTGGAAATTGGTAGAACTGAATAAAACAGCTGGGAAAATTCCCAGATCTTACCTTCACAGATTAGATAAATGAACTGAATTAAACAGCTGGGTAAATAGTCTCAGGGCCTTCACAGATTAGATAAATGAACTGAATTAAACAGCTGGGTAAATAGTCTCAGGGCCTTCACAGATCTAAATTAGATAAATGAACTGAATTAAACAGTTGGATAAATCGTCTCAGGGCCTGCACAGATCTAAGTTAGATAAATGAACTGAATTAAACAGCTGGGTTAATAGTCTTAGGACCTTCACAGATCTGAGTTACATAAATGAAAAAAGAAAGCAGCTTTTAAGGCAAGACTGGTTTTTTGTGGCTTTAAAAGAACCCGTCAAGCTGATTTCAGAGTACAAAATTGTCATGTCGGATAGGATTACGCATTCTCGGAAAACTGAGAGACAATTTAAAGAGGAGATAACTTTGATTTTGAGTGTTACTAACCCCTGCTTATAAGTCATTTTAACCGCATTTGAGGGAGCGAGAGAATTTTGGCGATGGGTTCAGTGCTCAGATGTCTTTGCCTTCCCTATCAGACCACACAGCCACAACTTTACAACTTGCTGATCTGGTTTCAGATCCAGGTTCAGGACTCTAGTTGAAGGTACGCTGAGGATTACCCGACCTAGGGAAGAAGATTGCAATGTAATCAATTGAACAACTTTTCATCTCATTTGCACGACAAGGGCAAGCGTGAAGAGTTGCATAGAGAGAATTGGATTTGCAGCCAACACAGATATCTCCGCATGAGGTGATACGAGAGATTTGTGCAGATACATTTGGCTTTAACCCCTTACGGAATTCCGTAAGGAAGTAAATTAGTTTGAGACAGGACTGAAGGAATATTAAATCAGATGATTAACCATGGGGTGTAACACCAGTCTACCCAACAAATCTGTACCGAAGTGCCTGTATAATTAAATTAATTAGGTTCCAGCACTGATCGTGTTAATGGTTGAAATCATTTTATTTAACGTAGCCTTCCCACCCAACGCCATGAAAATGCAGTACAGAAGTGGGGGTAGCCGTCTGCACCTAGCACTTACTGTGATCTACTGCCAGGTGCAGGAAATAGAAGAACAGTGGCTGTGAGAGGAGAATCTGGCTGATGGTGATGTGGGAGGCGGGGCAGCAGGAAAACAAACGTTGCCATAGCGCATAAAAGCTACTTTGAGTGGCCAGGTCTGTAACTTACCGGACAAACTGTGGGAGTAACAGTCTCCCTTAACATTCTGTTTCATTCAGAAATTCGGCACCTGCCTCTCTACTGGTCGCTACCTAATGATTACATCACTTAAGTTCATTGGCTGGTTACATCGTGCTTTAGGGGGCTACTGGGAAATGGAGTGCAAGCCTACACTAGTCATATTACTTTGCTGCTTGTTTATTATAACATATTTTCAGTCGTATGTTGTTAAATTAATTTAATTTAAGATTAAACAAGGCAAAAAGAACTAAGAAATTAGATCGTAAGACAATACTTTAAAACCAACGTGGAAGTTGTAACACCAAGATATTTTAAAATGCAAATGCAAATCATATGCAAAAATACTTACTTGCGATTTTTAATGTCATTGTATTATTAACAGCATAGTTGCAGATTCGACTGGTCCTGGGATGACCTGGTTAATTTATTTTCTTAGTCTTATTATTTTCATGAGCTTCTCCCCCCCCCCCGGGGCATTCGCTCGCGTTCCTCAGCTTCTGCCCCACACTTAATCAAGGCGCACACAATTGAGAGTCCTTAATTGTCCTAAGCATTTATAATGACTCCAAATTAAAACTCATTTCATTCCATTTTGTAGCGCATGATTGAGTTCTTTGGGCCCCTGCCACTGAAAGAAGCTACTGGTGCAGGTTTGAGTCAAACTGAGCACCAGCAGAACTATCACTACAGGGCATGGGATCCTGGCCTCTTGTGCTTTTCCTACGCAGACCACATCCGGCTCACATTTAGTATGAGAATATCTTTTGCTATTGGAAGTCAACTTAGTAGCTAATTATGTCCAGGCGAGTTCCGCCTACTCGGTGTTGTTAGTTCCTGCTAACAGCGCTTCTGTTGCAGTGGTACGGGAAAGGTGCAAACTCCAATGCACGTTTGACTGAATCCACAAACCCGGAACAGGGATAGGGAGTAGATGCATGCTATAAGTTCTCCGATGGTCCTTTAGCTTCAAAGAGCCCTCAGCATGAATGAACGTTAGCCAATTGCATTAGGGTTAGCCAATTGCATTAGGGATACTGATTCCTTATTAACCAAGCTACACTGGATGGTTGGAACTGACCACAGTTACCTGAGCAACGACTTTTTCCATCTATCCCACCAAGAGGGCATCAGAATGATTTATGCAACGTAATTAATTTGAACCTGTGTGCTGATTACCACATGCTAAATAGAGGGTACAAAAAGAAAATCATTAATATAGATTTGGTGTGGAATTTGTTTTAAAAATTTAAATTCATTCATTCGACTATCTATCATTTTATATTTAAAAGGACTCTTAATTTTAGTCCATGTTAATTGGATTAAGTAAATAATACATCCGCTACTTGCTTACCATTGTCTTCCGGTGTTCACGCGGTGCATGGTTACCACACAGACCCTCCACAGCCTGTGTGGAGCAGTGGTTTTACTGTGGGATCTTTCTTTTAACATTTTAACATCTGCCATTCATGTGAATCGACGAATCGTTTCTTCCACTCCCCGGTCACTCATCCTTGATTAACACATCACTTTCCCCCAGAGCTGACAGTCGTGAAACCTGGACAGAATTCCAATTTTATGGTTTGTGTTCCAGTGAGCTATTTCTGAGGTAACTTTGCCCTTAAGTTGTAACGGCCATTGCAGGACCGCCTGTGGCGAAAAAAAGGAGATTTCAGGTTGCAGCAGTCCACCTCTGGTGGCGATGGCGAGCAGAAGCCTCACCGGCTGTCTTGTTACGTCTTGTTTTTACGTCTTTAGTTACGTGTGTTTTTTGTGCGCGTTACCTTGGCGTTGCTTCCGTTTCTCAGCTCTCCCATAGGCTGGCAAGGAAAACGGGGGCTGTCGGATTACAGTTGGGGCCACAGAATCGGAGTGTGGGTTTGTTAGTGTCTTAAAGTGTTGATTATTCACAATTAGCTATTGATTCGCGGTGAGCAGATGATTGACCTGTCTGACATGGACCGCTGGATTTGGAAGAGTAAATACATAATTGCGAACTGGCTCTTGGAGGGACCGTGGGAGGTGATTTAACCCGTTTACCATTTTCGGAACAAATTTAGATTAAACGAAGATTTGTACTTTCCTTTTCCAAGGTCTGCATCGGTTCAGCTGGGTGGATTACAAGCCACGAGGAGTCCCACGGCACGTGAGAGAAAATTCCTCTGGGGAAGACGTCAAGGTCGGGGGTTCGATCTTGTGGCGCAATTGAATCTGAAATTAAAGACCGTGACGCTCAGGAGGTGACAGAGGTGAAAGAGACATTATCCTGTTCTCTAAATCATTATGTCACCTTTGGGTTCTCCTGATTTCTTGAGAATTTATAATTGTTTATGATTGGGATTTTGGCATGGTCCCTACCTGCTGGCGGGGAGCAGTTCTACTTCCTGTTAGGAAAGATAAGAAGGACCAGGATTGTGGAAATAGGCAGTGGTGGAGCGGAAGCAAGTGGGAGTTTTCCCTGTACAACGTTTTCTGAAAACGACGTGCCAAATTTTTTTGAGAATCTTGCAGACCACGTAATCTTACTTTTTCGTACCAGTTTTTCTTCAATGCCAGTTTATTTACTCGTTACTGTAGTTTACATTAGATTTCAGAGGGTCATTTTGTTCTTTAACAAGGCTAATCGTACCTAAAGTTTTTTTTATGCAAAATGGTTTTAGTGCCCTTGGTGAAACCGCTCTTTGCTGTTGTTTTGTTACTTTTATCTAGCCATCAAAACCTGACAGCGAAATGATGGGTGCGTATTTCTCTGAAGGGGAATAATTGTTGCTGAGGAAAAGATAAGGTGGCTATTGTGCATCCGTTGGTCCCCCGTTGAGTTCACGGCTGAATTATAATCTGCAAAATTACAAGACTGTCTGGAAATTCAGATGCATCCATCCTAAAGGCTTAAATTATGCGCAAGTGCGCCGTCAGATTCTGCGATTCTACCGAAAGAGAATGATTGTGGAACATTTTACTGTCGCCTAGACGTCTTCCGCTGGGTGGAGTGGCGTTTTTCCTCACTTCCACACAGACGGGCTGTTGAGTGATGGCCTTTTTCAAAGCGCTGCCTAAGTATAGCTACGTTCACACCTCCTTGTCTCATCATTACTTTCAGCGAGAGTACCTTATTACTGTGTCTGAGTAAAAAAACCGCAGGGCGGCGGGAACCCCCCTGCCTCCAGGGGGGGATTGGCGACGTCCGTGGGCTTCTGCCCTCATACAGCTAGGGAGCACACCGCAATGGAGACTGCGCCCCCCAGGGTAATAAACAAGGCAAGGCGGGGCCACATTAAATATTATTTATTTTTATATATCGGTTTGACAAAACTAACAAAACATACGTACATCCAAAGGGATTTCAAACACAGAAAAATGGAGAAATGGAGAAAAATCTAATCAAGATTGTAAGCCATATAAAAATACACCAGCGCGAAAATAGGGGCTTAGTTGGTAAAGGCACCTGCCTGAGCTCTATGAGCTGGGACTTGCCCGTTCAATTCCAGCTCATGTCATTAGCCGGAGAGCAGCACCAGGGCCCTTTAGCCCGCAGAGAGTAAAAGGAGACGGGTGACTGGGATTGGTGGAGAATACTTCCTCACAGAGACTACTTCCTCTCCACCCCCACGCATGGCAACAGGATATGAGGCGATGTGCTGACGTGCGTTAGTATGATAGGCGGTTCCAAATTGGGGGGGGGGGATGCTAAAAAAATAACTGCTCTGTCTAAAGTAATTAACTTTTTTCTTAAATATTACAAAGACAGAAAAACTGGTGCATTTTTTAAACTTCAAAGTTTAATATCATATTGCAAGTAGAAATATAATATTCAGTGCTATCCAAGATTTAAAAAAATAAAATTTTACTAATAGAAGACCTGACCGCCTGCATTTTAATACAGGTCCTATTCGTGCAAAATTGAAGATAATCGATTCATTTGAAAGTTTTATCACTGCAGGAAGGAGAGAGCACATGAATCGTTAAGGGGAACACTTGGGCCTAATAAAAAAGTCCACAAAAAAACATTTTCTGCTGCATTCACACTCCGAGTGTTCAGTTCTACGTAGCATCACTGTTTTTCCTCAGCCATCTACAGTGCATACGGCCTCAAGAAAATCCATTTTCGTTTCAGTACAGAATGCTGACCCCTATACTCTGACAGAACATGTCCCTGCACCTGAAAGACACGTGTATTATTTGCCAAGCATCCTTCTTTGACCTCTCCTGTACAGCACAACAGGGGTAAGCAGCGCTAAGTTTTTTCTCACGCCCCGCAACGCACACTCAGAAACTCCACACTGAATATCGCCCAACGTCGCCATAAGTAACACTGACACCCAACTGTCCTCTACACCGAATATCGCCCAACGTCGCCATAAGTAACACTGACACCCAACTGTCCGGGGATCATCCTAAAAATGTATATTGTATGTCGGACCTGAGAGTGGCGCACAAGTGCAAACTTGTGCACAAGTTCTAGATAAGGTTGAAAGCACAGAAAGACACTTTCAAGAGTTGCTTACTGAATATATTTCTCATTGATATTTAGAGGAGTTTTTTAAACCAGAATGGAAGCTCAATAAAACTTTAAGAACAGCCAAACGATCACTTTATTTCAGTAACTGAACATGTAACATTTTACGTTAAGTGTCTCAAAATACTGTGTATTTAAATGGTCGCGTCTCAAAATACTGTGTATTTAAATGGTCGCGTCTCAAAATACTGTGTATTTAAATGGTCGCCACTGCATCAGTACATGTGTACTTTCTCATATTTACACTCAACTTAATGAGCAGCACTTTCAATACAAGATTACATGGATCCCAGGAAAATTGATATGCAGTATAACTATTAGGGCAGAACCAATCGATTGGCCATACTTCTGTATCGTCTGACGTCACTGGGTAAAAAAATGTGAGATTGTGTAAAAAATGTTAGCCAATATGTTCAACCAATAGCCCCCATCCCCAGGAGTGCTCTGGCATTTCCATACAGTAATAAGCACCATTTTCGACCTGTCATTAATGATAAAATATGTTATTGTTTAAACAGACTGTTATTAGAATTTATTTTAATTTTGGTATGAATAAATCTGTCATTAGAGTTAAATAAGCTCTCTCCCCTGTGATACGGGGTGATATCATGTGCCTCTCACAGTACATTGCTGAGCCAAAAGACAACGACCAAAGACAACGACAGATTGTTGACAGGAGTCTTCCGTTTTCTCATCACGGAGTAAAAATGCTCTCGGGGTGAGATTTTGCTACTAACACCAGAGCCTTCACTTATTTGTGGTGGAAGGTTTGCGGTGGGTTGCTAGTGCAATTTCGGGAGATACTCGCGGCGAGAATTTGTGTCACAACCAAAGGCACCCGAGGGAGTTTTACAGCTCAGCAGTGTGCGCTGCGGCAGAGACCCCATCTCAAGACAAGGAAAGGCAGGGAAAAAAAACGCCGGCACTTCTTTATATAACTTCAATATGAATTTCAAAACGAAACAAAAAAAAAAAAAAAAAAAAAAGGTGGACTGACTTGGGGAAAAAGAAAAAAATGTTTTGAAAATAAAAAAGCGTGTTTTAGCGAGCACGCTGGTGATATTGAAAGGTTGAGTGGTATTCATTACTGAAGTGACACATTCCAATCTCGCTAAGAGGTCTGCGATATAAATAAAATTATAAATAAATTATAAATAAATTCTAATACACATAATTATATTCACTTATAGAAGATATACATCAATTTGAGGGAATTTTTTAAAATAATATTTCCTTAAAATAATTAAGGAAAT
>JAOVYW010001977.1:9117-27665 GCA_025775045.1 Hiodon tergisus
TTAAGTTATTTTATAAGTTATTAGAATATTTTAGAATAGATTTTTAAAATTATTATTAAAGGATAATAATAATAAACTATTGAAGGTTAATTTAACTATTTCAACGGTGACTTTTTAACATATTAGAATTTTATAGTGTTCGACTTTACACACTGGGACACACTAGTATAAATAGCGAGACTGTACAATGACAGCAGTTCAACATGAGACTGAATTCAATTAAACTTTCTAAGTAATTGCAATAAATATATTGAATTTTAGAGGCCGCAGTTTTCAATTCCAACTGATCCTACGACAGTTTCCCAACTTCTGAAAGAAAAAGAAAAACACCCCACGGTAAATTCATATTGAATGAAGACGAAACCGCAAATGAACTTGCTTTGGAAGTCTGAGATTTGGAACTGTAGTTGACATGGTTTACATGGTTTCGAACAAGGTCGGGAGGATATTGAATGCTCATCATTTTGAGTTCCACGGACCGGGGGATTATTCTGAGGATTGTGTGCCTTGCCGCTAAAATGGCTTTCACACTTTTTTCAAATGCTTTCTTTTTTCTTCACTACATCAGAGAGTACGTCACAATGTCATGAGTTGTTGGAAAGAAAGAAAACCCCTGGTTGTCGCGTTAGCTGTATTTCAATATAATTACATAATGAGCTAATATACCAGTGTTATATAATAAAAATGCCTTGTAATATAGCAGTGCATGCTGGGGCGTGCTCGGTTCGGAAGCCACAAGGAGTCCTATGTTCAGTCTATGTGCTTTTAATAGGCATGTTCACAGAAACAAGCAACTTAAGAATATGAACTAAAAGGCATACAAAAATTAAAACCAAAATAAACTGCTTTTTCTAAAATACAGAAATAACTAAACACAAACAGCGCCACCAAACAAACTTGTCAGTCTAAAACCTTTTACATACACCTTTAAGGCACTTTTCTAACAATGTAAGTGGTAGGGCGCAGTTGGATTTTTGCTCTTTGCAGGTGTATTATTTAGCAGTACTGCTGAGGATGGTCATTTCAACTTGCACCGAGAGGGGCTGTGCCGGCACATTGTTGGGCGAAACATTGTTCAGCGCAGTGCTATTTTGGGCTCAGTTTGTCTAAGTTTAGAGCTTTAATCAGGCCTGGCCTTGGAGTGTCACATAACTCCCTGTGGGTGTATCTCTCAGCTCACCCACAACCTGGTTGTCATGTAAGCCGCATTTCAAAATAATTAGCTTTTGAGCTAATGTAATGCTTATTTGACAAGATAGGAATGTTAGTGATCATTTTTTGGCAGATGGCAATTTTAAAGCTAACTAATTAAAATTGAAAAGTTGTAACATCCAACAAACCTAATAAATGTGATCTCCCTTGATGATAAACATGTTAGATGTCTTAACTCTTGGCAGGGTTTCTCTTGGCTCTCCTACCGGTTTTCCAGGTGCCTGCAGGCTTGCAGTCCATCGAAAAAGACGTGTCTCTACTACGATCGCCACAAAACCGGTCAAATGGGCTGTGTAGCCTGCAGAGTGTAAAAGAGTTGGGTGCCTCGAGGGTGACTAGGATTGGAGCAGACTAACTTTTACTTTATTTTACTCCCTGTGTGTGGTGGCATAATTTGTAATGATGAGCTGCATTAGCACAACTGGTTATTCGAAATTGGGGAGAAAATACATATAAGCACGTTGGATATCCTGTAATGTGGGATTACATTAGGGATGTAATAGTGGTGGTCAATTTTATTATTTACTGAATGGATTAACAAGATTCAGCTTCTGTATGAGAGCCAATTTCTGATTTGTTCATTTTATAAAAAAACATCCATAGGAGTAATCGTCACATTCAGAGAGAGCATAAATAAAATTCATACCTAAATGGGTGGTTAAATCCAAGCACGATCTTTTGAATTTATTGGTCGATTCATAAAACATTCCTGATTCCTAATTCTAAACATAGCTTCACTGTGCAGTATATTAAGGTTTCAAGCCTTGCTTATGAGGGCATTATTCATATTTTGCACATTGGTTACCTGGGGAATAGACAGGGCCTTGCAAAATTATTCAGACCCCTGTCCAATTCTCTCATATAACTGAATTACAAATAGTACATATAAATTTAGTTTCTGTTTGATATTTGTATGACAAATAAAAAACTTAAATGTGTTGCTTAGGACTGTTAGGACTTTCACAGGAACACTTTTTGTTCTTGAGCCATTCCATTTTTTTAGCTGAAGGTTTTCTTGCAGTATTTCCCTGTATTTTGCTCCATCCATTATTCCTCTAGTTCTAAAATGTTTGGATGCCCTGCTGATGAGATGAGATGATATGAGAAGCATCCCTACAGCTTGATGCTGCCACCACTAAAATTCACTTTAGGGACGGTGTGTTTTGAGGCATGGGCAGGTTTAAGTGTGCGCCACACATAGCGCTTTGTGTTTTTGCCAAAAAGCTCTTTATTGGTCTCGTCTGACCACAAAACCTTTTCCCACATCACAACTGGGTGACAAGCTCTGGGGTGACAACTGGGTGACATACTTTCAGATGGTACGTTTTGAGTAAAGGTTTTCTTTCCTCTCATATAGGCCAGTGTTATTCAGAGCTTTTGGTATGGTTGACTGGTGCACCATGAGATTGTTGGATCTATGTTTCTTCTTTACCAAGTCTTGTTTGAGAGTCAAGTATAAAACTTTCATTGGAGGTACAAGTGCTAGCGCTTTCTGCTGAATGAATAGAGGGACAGGCAATGGAAAACACTGAGGGCAGCGGGGAAATGCCCTATAAATCAAAAGGGGAAAGAAAAAAAGTTGTCCAAAAGAGGTTAAAAAAAACTAAAGAAAATGGCCGACATCTTACGGGTTGTCCCCAGCTGCCTGGACCCCCTGGCTCCACTCAGCCAGATCTTGCAGAGATATCTTTTAGTCCGTTGCTCACCTCCAGAAACAAAAACAATCACACAACACATGTTGTCTGCTGGTCTTAACTGAAAGCTTGCAAAAACAGAGCAAAAACTCGTATTAACTCAATTCAGTGTAACATCAATTCAATACTATGCATTGATATGCTAAAAAGCCCTGAAGCATGCTGGTTACCAGACCGTTCAGCTCGCTGCCATTTTACCTCGCCAGTTCACTTCCTGGCAAACATCCTCTCTGCCTCCTTTTGTTAGCCCTGCAGCCTAAGTACTTAAATTTTCCCCATCTACAAACTAGAAAAAAAAGGGAGGGGGGGCTGCCATAGCTTCCTGAACACCTGCAGTGGAAAAGATGTGTCTGAAATAAAATCTGGAGAAAAGATCACATCATCATCCAGATAAATCAGGAGGGAGACCTTTACCTGGTCTCTGAGACACCTCTGCAGAAGCCAAAGTGGCAGGAGTGTTACAACTGCTAAATGGTGTGCGGTTGAACTCAAAGAACCCGAATAGGGTCATGAATACATTTTTCACATGGTCAACACCCACTTGTCAGATGAAGATAGGAAAACCACACCGCTTTCTTGAGGGTAGTCCATGACATGTCAATACGAAGCAGAAGATAGGTGTCTTTGTGGGTAAGGATGCTATACGGGGGTAATCCATGCAAAAGTACCAAGTTCCATCCCAACCGGAGCCATTAAGAGACTGTCTGTCTTTTGCAGAACAGCAGAGTCCAGCATCTCCTTCAGCATAGCAGCTCTGGTGCTCAGTGGGAAAGAGCAATAGAGCTCACAGCTTGGGGGAGTAACAGCTGTGGGAATGTGGTGAGGCTCAGCATCAGTCCTAAAAAAGCCCTCTTTGTACACTGCAAATTTGCTCCAACCATTTGCCAATGGGGCTTCCTGCTGCACCCATTAGTCCCCTTCCAGTCCATCCACCTGAGGTAGTTCCAACAGTGGTGCCACTCATACAGGTGCATGGTCCAGATGGTCAGCTCCACTATTCCTGGCCGGGACATCCAGGACACCAACTCATGTCTGATAATAACCTTGGCTGAAGTGATCCAAGACATGGGCTTGCTGCAAGACAGGGGTAATCTTGCACATTGAGGACTTTGAAGGAGAATCAACATCAGGACTCTCAAGGTGGATCCACATAAGGACAACATCCACAACCTCTCCAAGATCCTCCTCCAGGGCCATGAAGTCCTCGTTTTGGCTCACTCAATCCACACGGGCACAGCCGATGACCTCAGAGGTGGCAGGCACTAGGTTTGCTTGTCTGTGTAGCAATACCTGGCTTGGATCCAGAGGCCGTCCAGAAAGGCCATATTTTAAACCTGCCACACCTGTACTGTACAGTGGAAATGCAAACAGTGTGCATCCTTGTAGACCTAGAATTTGAAATTGCATTCATACCTAACTCTGTTCTGGTCCTAGGCATTCGTCTCCACAATGACTACTAACTTTTGTGAAATACTTACCCCACCAGCTACAAAGTCCAGACCACATACCCAATGTATGGGATATTCAGCAGTCTTTAGGGTGTGGCCTTTAGAGTGAGCTAGTCCGATGCTTATGTATCTGGCAGTTGTTGATTCCCAAACCACAGCTGGAAAAAGGCTTAGGTGTACAGGGTGACTCCAGAATGCACAGGATCACCACCCCCTCCGCTGCAGTGATGCATGGGCTGGCACTCAGAACTGCTGGCTGGTCAGGGCTTACTTCCTGAAACTCTCCCCTGCAATGGCCAGGGCTGCCAATTCAATATTTGGGAAACTGTATTGTACATGGCCCTCCTGCCTACACTCTATGCAGATAGTTTCTGTGAGATTGGGAGGCTGGAAGTTTTTGGAGATTATTTGGCAATGTTTCTCTTTTTCTTCGGTCTTGCTAAAATGAGTGTAAAGGCTGTGCACTGAGGCCAGAATAGTTGCAGACCATGTGCACCCTTTCATGGCAACGGTATTCCCTGATGCGCTTGGCCTCTTTTAGCAGGATAATGCACCCTGCCACAAAGCAAAAATGGTTCTGGAATGGTTTGAGGAACACCACAACGATTTCAAGGTGTTGTCTTGGCCTCCAAACTACCCAGATCTCAATCCAAACGAGCATCTGTGGGCTATGCTGGACAAACAAGTCCGATCCATGGAGGCCCCACGTCGCAACTTTCAGGACTTAAAGGATCTGCTGCTAACATTTTTGTGCCAGATACTGCAGCACACCTTCAGAGGTCTTGAGTCCATGCCTCGACGGGTCAGGGCTGTTTTGGCGGCAAAAGGGGGACCTACACAATAATAGGCAGGTGGTCATAATGTTATGGCTGATCAGTATATATATATATATATTTATATATTTATATTTATATAATGATAATGGCTCAGAATCTGAAAATCCGCTTTGCATGTGTCATATTGCCTTCTAGCAACCACAGTCCATAATCCCTCTCAGATAAACCAAGGTGTGCTGGCCAATGCAGAGACTGGGGATAGGGGATGGAAGTGTTTTATAATTACTGATTCAGAGATGATGGCCCAGCCATGGTTACTTTATGCAGGATTTGGGCCGAAGCTTTACTATGGAGGACTGAATATAAAAATGTTTATATTTTCATGAAATTACAACAGCAGAAAGAAAACAAGTTCACAGTGGCTTTTTTTGGATTTCAAACAAGACAGATGTATTTGGCAAGCATATCCAGAGGGTATCAGTCTGAAGCGATCAGCAGCACACAGATCTAAAATGCTTAATTGCTTAAACGTAGCTATTATTTGGTACAATTACACCACATGACTGTCGTCTCACAGGAATTTGACACTTAGACCCGTTTGCTGCACAAGGTAATATTTCAATCAGTTCATGAGATCCAAGATCTCACACTGTGACTCTGTGGCACACGGTGGTTGGGTAAAGGTTAATTCGGGAAGATTGCATCACTGAAGATTTTATGACGGGACATATAAAAAGATTTATGTGTTTGTTAACATACTTATTGAGCCATTTATACCATGTTTGTCAAAAGACGTGCAATTAGCCTTAAATCACTATAGATTCAGTCTTTCTCATTGTAAGGAATTCTGTAACAAAGATTTGCTTTTTGCTTCTCAGGAAGAGACTCTTTGTTCCTTTGTGTGTTATTGGAGTTCTGGAGCTTGTCTGCTTGAAACAGGCGACTGCGGTTCTTCAAAACCTCGCCCAGAATATAAAGGAATAAAAGCAAATATTTATTGTGTTTCCACTAATCACTACACAGATGCCAACAAAGAGGATGACTGGGCAGAATGAATGAGGAACCTGTTCAAGAGTTTTATTGTTTTCTGTTTCTGCAAGGTTTAGGTTTCTTGGAAAAAATAGACCAATCAGAAATGTGCTGAAGGATGCATTGTATCGATGTCTCTGCTAAATCCTGCCTGGATTAGACCGATAAGGCTCTTTCAGAATTGTGTAAACTGCTTTCCGGTTGTGAACAAACATTTCCTAATTATATTCCCAGTATGGAAAATCTATGTTAATTTTCTCATTATTATATTAGTTTTAACTGAGAGTGAGACAGACAAGATAAACATTAAATAATATGAAAATGTAATGCTAAATATTTGATACCCAAAATAAGAACAATTCGAGTTTATAAGAGGTTTAAAAAATTTAAATGAGCCTTTGAGAAATACTCTTTTTAGTGTAATTGGTGAAAATGTTCAGTATATCATAATATCAAGGATTAATTCATATTTTGATTAAAGGCTTATTTTAGCTAAATAACACATTTCATTTCAATTATCTTTGAGTTTACCTTTGACTGCATCTCCAAATGTCTGCAGCTTGGACATTTGGTTTGATAACAGTGCCAAGAACGGAATCCACACAGATTGAAAAATCTGATTTTATGCTCTCAAAATTACTAGACACTTTTTCTAGGGTAAAAAAAGGTTACATTTCCAGTGAAATATAGAGTTCCCCTCTTGTTTGGACAAAACTTTGTGGTGAATTAAAATAATAGAGATAGAGTTTAGAGTAGTTTGAAGTGAATATACATACATTCAGATCACACAAACATTGAGATGTTTCCCAGCTCATCCTAAAAATGAAGAATGTGGACAATTTCATATGTGATGCTCTATGCTGCATTGCAATTGGCAAACTTATGATCACGCATTACATCCCCACCTTGGCAGAGTTAAAAATGATCTCACTTTATTAAAAATATCTTCATTTTAATTAGAAATTGCATCGTTTTTTGATTTAACATTGTAATTGCATTGAAATGATGATTAAATTTGGAATTTTAAACCATTTTAAACACTCCTGTGCAGCCATTCTGAGAATACACCACGGATGTGACTAAACAGTTCATCCTCAGCTGCACTTTAAGTAGTGCCGCTCTTTAATCCTGGCCATAGATAAACAGCTGAAAATGGAAAACCTCTCCCCCAGGCTCTCTGTAAATCTGAATTTTGCAATTAGGTGTCCGTCTCTACAAACGAACCTGACACCGACTTTTGAATATTCATGAGAAGCTGTTGTACCTGGTGCGTGTCCAAGAGCTGGGGACTGAGAAAATTCTTTGCAAAAAAAAAAAAAAACATAGTAGCCAGATCGCTTGGGTTTAACTGGGGCCTTGCGTGTGCTGGGACGAGAGGCCTTGGCCGCTAGATCATATTTCTGAGGTCTTTCTAATCCAAGTGGCAGAGACACATTTGGCAGACGGCTGCAGCTTACTTCCTGCAGACGAGGTGGTTTAATTGCTATTACAAAGATTAGTGGTGCAATCTGCATCAGACATGCATTCAACTTTGTATGGTCTTTATTTAGCAAACATTGCAATGCAAAATTGCATTATATTGGCTGCTCAAATTCAGGAGGAAAAAAAAAACTGGAAATATACAAAACTTAAACAAAGGGCTCTACAAGGGTGACATTTTAGTTCCTGTACTACGATTCTTACACCCCAGAACAAAATCTGTTGATATCTTGTACAGCTTTCATGAGGATACATTTAATCAATGTCATTTTATTTATCATTTTAAGTTTTTAAACAGCATCCATAGCACATAAGTAATGTTAATGGTAGTACTTCAGCTGCTTACACTGTGGAATTATTGGTCTGCATTCTCATTTATTTACACAAATGTATTATTCTATTGGTTTGCAAAAGTATGTGCCACTGTGCTACAGCCCTTACCATGGAATAACCATAACCTGTTTAGTGTGTTGGCATTGGGCATAGCTAATATTTATTACTGTAGCATTGACATCTTCTCATAAACACAAAAGGAATTGGGTCAGGGTTGACGTGACCTCTGATACGTCTGCACATCACCTCTCGCTGAGAAACACCTGAGTCTGATTCTCATGAGAGCAATGGCTTTGTCATCGCCACCCTTTTGTGATGAACTAACTGGGAAATGGAAAGGAAAATAAACAGTGATGGCGCCGCAGTGCTCTCTCCCAAAAATATATTCGTTTGCAGAGAGTACATATTAACTAATTTCCTTGCCATTCTACCCTGCAACAGTTCTGTCGTAGCACTGCTGGATTAGTTGAAAGCAGGGAATTTCCCTACAGCAAAGAACAGTTCTTCCTCTGCCACGGCAAACAGCCCTCTCTCTGCTGGCTGGTGGGCCTTGTGTTTGAAAGTCTGAGTGGCCGCTGGCTGTTTTACAAGATTTAACTCTGTTGATGGAACGAGGGAGAGAGCCAGGGGGCACGACTAGGAAGGGTAAAGCATTATTGAAAGCAAAGCTCAACTTGTGCCATTCCTATAATTACTTCCTTAAGTGACTTTCATTTTTATGTGATACAAGCTTTGTTCTCTATTTTTAAATAGAAATTGCTTCAAGGAGGCAGGGGGGGGGGGGGTCTACAATAACTTTTTGGGGGGATCTTGACTCCTTGGAACCCAGTTTCCCTTCATGTACAGCATAAACTAATTTCTATATTAATATCAGAATGAAATTATCCTTGATAGTTCTTTTCATTTTTTTTCTTTTGACATTGCATCTGTAATACGTTCAGGGACATAAAACATGGGGGAAAAAATTTAAATGGAACTTGAGAATTTACAACAATACCTCCGTATTGTAGTGATGTAGAAGTAGGAATGGGTTTGGCACACTTAAATGTAAAAGGTTTTATATCCTTTTTTTCCCAAATAGACAGCAGACCAGGAGCATGTCGACATGGCTGTCAAAAGCTAGGAGAAGATTCTAGAAAGGACTGTGAGTCTGTGGGATCGTAGAATCTCAGAAATAGCTTGGATTAGATGCATTCAGAACATAGAAAGTTGTGTGTTTCTGCCGGCAGTATTTTGTTATGACAGTAGGTGTATGTTGCAATAATCACTCCGAATCCAACACCATCTTTTCAGTGCTTTTCAGTGCAGAACAGCAATGTTCTGCATAGGGTTTAAAACAAGAATATGTTTTGTGCTGGAGGTGGACGCAGCCTCCTGACATCAGCTGAGGGAAAATAGAGATAACACGAACCTTTTTAATTGGTCAAATAACTGTCTTTCTTTTTTTCCTTTTTTTAAATGTGTGACGCTAAATGTGTGATTTTTATAGTGGGGTTTTTATATGACCCTGCAACACCTTGTTATAGGATCCAAGGGATCTTCTGCACTTGTTGTTACGATTAAGCATGCATGCCCGAATCAGTTAATTGCCAAAAAATAAATAAAATTATTATCATAAATCATATTACATTATGATGGCAGGGTCGAGGGCAGGTTATTCCAACGCTGCAGGAAGCAGGATTTATAAATAATCTAGCAACCCCTTGGGTTACAGCTTCTGGCATTTCACCACTAGTGGGCTTCAGGAATTCTTACCACCTCCAGTGGCCCTCATAGCGCCAGACTGGAGTTGGCTTCGGGCACACCCGCTCACCCCCAGTCTAGGTCCCAAGTTTAAAGGCCACCAAACCAGGCTCCATCTGTTGGCACACTCGGGGGATGAGGGCAGGTGTCCATATGGTGAGGTCGGGAGACAGCTGATGGCACTCTTTGCTGAATAACAGATGACGCCTCTCCCCCCGCCCTGCGCCTTCAGTACTGCTTTCTGTAAAGTAAACATCTGGGAGGTAGCATCTTGTTAGCACGCATTGCGGCCTAGTGCACTGTACCTAAACGACCTAGTGACATTTCATTGTCAGCAGTGCATGCATTACAAATAATTAACATTCTTGTTCAAGGCTGAGGTGACAGGACGCTGTTTTATGAGCACCAGGAGCCTGGGAAACATATTTTCCAGCAAGGAGTGAACTCGGTTCCCTGCCATTGGCCATTGGCTGGCTTTGAGGTTTCTGGGTTAGGCCGCCACTGCGACTCACATGAGACTTTGTTTTGGATTCTACTGGACATTGGCTGACAAGGGAGATCCTTTCATTTCTAAAAGGCCTTCTGTAAATGTTACTCTATGATATTGCGTTATTTAAACTTCTGCTAAGGGAGGATATGCTGGCAATTTATGCAATTATCTGCTATTTTAGTTGTGGAAGAGGACACATTTCAGTTATTGTGAGTTGTCCAGTTGCGCGCCGCAGCAAATAGAACAGCAACATATTATTTTGTAATATTGACAATTTTGTGAGCTTTGTGACAGATGGAATATGGCTTTCGTAACATCGCTTTCAAAATATCTAATTGAAACCTGCACCTGTGTTATGATGGAGTCTTATTGAAGTAGCAGTTGGAAATATTGACAGGAAAATAGTACATGCGCCAAGATTTTCATCCCATTCCCATTGAATCTAGAAAGTGAAATTACCAATTTTGGACAAGTTTGCAACAATGCATAACCGTTACTGGACTAAAATAGCAAATATGCTTGCGTCCACATGCGTTATTGCTAGTGTTGCCACAAAAACAGTGCCATAAAATACAAACGTTCTCATTTTGATTTAGCTGATCATTGAATTATTTTCCCCATGCATTAATGCCACCACAAGAAGATGCCTTCTGGAACTGAATTTGTCATATGGCTGCATAACATGGGAAATCACTGCCTGCCGCTCTGTGTTTATGTGCGAGTCTTCTGCAAAGTATTTAATTTCTTCTTTCCAAAAGATTGTATTTCTTTCTATTCATGCATTGCTTGTGAGGTCAGGATCTGGGTAATAGTTAGCATATTTGGGCATATATATATTGCTATATATCAGTTGCCACAACGTAAGTAAGAGTGAAAATTAGTTTTTAAAAACCTTCAACTTAGAGTGTGATACATTGCTGTAGGAAAAAGGAAATTATAGTATAATTAAAGGATTCTCTTTCTCTGAGCTCAGGTGCATGTGTTTTCCAGGAAAAAGAGGGACATTGTTTCTACAAGACGGTTTTTCTTCTGCATTCCTTTGGTATCCCCCGAAAGATGTGTTTTCCCCATACAGAAGTAAAACAGGTGCCTCTAGAGTGATACTCGTTAGATTTGGAAGAATATAAATGCATGAGGTCTTTTGTAAATAGCAGATACTCGGCAGTGTCTTCACCACATTCTATAAAGTTTCTTTTTGAAGACAGCTTGGAGGATAGACTTAGACGATTGAGCAGCTTGCTATTGGAGCACATGAAACCAGATGGATTAAGTGGTTGGCAAATTTAGAACAATTTAAAATGTTCTCTGTTCATGTTCCTCACTGACCACACTCATTTTCATTTTTTCCAACAGCATAGTCTATTGAAGCAAAAATTAGCAGACAATGAAGCAAAATGTCTCAACATTTAGACACAACCAAAGACAGATGTATGACGCTTTGACTCAGTCAGTAAATGCAGTCACCTTTTTCATTTTCGAATCTAGGTCACGCCATTTGCTGTGACCAGGAGAGCAGAGTGGCAGCTTGCAATGGGCAAAATGCCAGTTGGAGTAGGCAGGTGGGAATGGGCTTCTCTTGGCTCTTTGCAAACCAGTGACTTGGGTCAGCCTTCTGGCTGCCTGCTGGATAGCTGTAATGTTAGGAGGGCATGGTCACTTGCCTCTCGTATTCGCTGATTTGCCTGCAGAGTGAAAAAGGCAGCATGAAGGCTATTGAATCAGAGGAGACCAATCTCATAGGACCAATCTCAATACTTTTGAATCCTCCAAACAAGCTGAGATGCATCAGCACAGACAAGTCCAGATTTTTTAGAAAATATAAAATAACAAATTCAAAATTTATCAGGGAAAAAAGCAACTGCAATGCTGATAAAGGGTGTTCATAAGTATAGTCCACTATTTCTGCTGGGTTTAGCTTTAATGCTAATGCATTCAACATACTATTGATTTCCTTGAAAGGGGGATGGGTTATAATGAATGTCCATGAATGAGAGAAGGACAGACAAGATATTGTTGGTGATGCTGAAATGAAAACATAATACTGGTGGAAAAAAGAAGACACTGGAGGCAAATCAAATAGCATGAAGGCACAAATGAATCTACAATCTACAATTTGTGCTTAAAATACATTGACCCATGAACTCCATCTGATTACCATATAACGTGCCATACAGAACTGCCTTTAAATTTTTCCAAATTTTGCATCAGACTTTGCTTCTACCATTTCTTCAAATTCACTGAGATTAATCACAGAAATGTGTGCATCATTCTCTAGATTCAATTAATCAAAAAGTTGTCATGTTGTCATGTTGTTATTCTATGTTATGTATACAACGTGCCCCCCTAATAATTACTTTGTTACCATGTGTTCTTTCCTACCTTTTTAAAGTTTAAAGATACACTATATGAACAAAAGTATTGGGCCACACTTAATCATTGAATTCAGGTGTTTCATTCAGTCCCATTGCCACAGGTATAAAAAATCAAGCACCAAGACATGCAGTCTGCCTTTACAAACATTTGTGAAAGAATGGGTCGTTCTAAAGAGCTCACTGAATTTGTGCATGGTACTGTAATAGGATGCCACCGTTGCAACAAGTCATTTCGTGAAATTTCTTCCCTCCTAGATGTTCCACGATCAACTGTAAGTGGTATTATTGTAAAGTGGAAGGAACCACAGCAACTCAGCCACGAAGTGGCAGACCACGTAAAGTTACAGAGCGGGGTCGCCAAGTGCTGAGGCGCATAGTGCGTAAAAGGCGCCAACACTCTGCTGACTCAATAACTGCAGAGTTCCAAATCTCCTCTGGCATTAACATCAGCAAAAAAACTGTGTGCCAGGAGCTTCATGGCATGGGTTTCCATGGTCGAGCAGCTGTATGCAAGTCTTACATCACCAAGCACAATGCCAAGCATCGGATGGAGTGGTGTAAAGCACGCCGCTAATGGACTCTAGAGCAGTGGAAATGTGTTCTGTGGAGTGACGAATCACGCTTCTCTATCTGGCAGTCTGATGGACGAGTCTGGGTTTGACGAATGCCAGGAGAGCGTTTCCTGCCTGACCGCATTGTGCCAACTGTAAAGTTTGGTGGAGGAGGAATAATGCTATGGGGTTGTTTTTCTGAAGTTCCCTTGGTTCCACTGAAGGGAAATGTTAATGGCTCAGCTTACCAAGACATTTTGGAAAATTCTATGCTTCCTACTTTGCAGAAACTGTTTGGGGAAGGCCCTGACCTCAACCTTATCGAACATCTTTGGGAAGAACTAGAACGGAGATTGCGAGCCAGGCCCTCTCGTCCAACATCAGTGTCTCACCTCACAAATGCTCTTCTGAAAGAATGGGCAAAAATTCCAACAGACGCATTCCAAAATCTTGTGGAAAGCCTTCCTAGAAGAGTGGAAGCTGTTACAGCTGCAAAGGGGGGACCAACTCAATATTAATGCCTATGGATTTAGAATGGGATGTCATAAAAGCTCCTGAAGGTGTACTGTCTAGGTGTCCCAATACTTTTGTCCATATAGTGTATGTTAAAACCAATAAATTTGATAAATATGTATTCAATTAAGTATTCGATTATTTATTTTCAACAAATAATGTATACAAATGTATGCAAAAAAGTCAAATCAAGGAATTTGAGGGAATTATATTATTGTTGTTTACTTCATTTTAATCAGAGCATAATATAGATGGCGTGTAGAGCCAAATAGCACAGTAACTGGATCATCAATGCATGAGAGCACATTGTTTATAATCACTTATCATCAAGCAGAATAATTTTAGATGCACAAGAACAATTAACTCCAGAAACATTTCCAGATGCCTTTTAAGGATTGCACATTCATTATCATCAGATTCATTACAGTGGGTTTTCTGCACACAAAACAAGTTACTGCTCTGCGTTCTCCAGGTCTGAGCTTCCCTTTTAATGAGAGCACCATACGTACAATTTACCATAATCAATGGCAATTTTGCAGTGCGTTTACACTCTAAACTGATGCATTTTCTGGAAAAGGGGAAGAGCTGATACCTTTGAAGTATGAGCAGAAAAGACATCACTGAAAATGACAATGAGGCAAATGGAATAAAACCACACTCTCATGCTTTCCTCCAGCAGAAATACGGATGGGGGGGCTTTTAACTCATATTTTCAACATCCAGTGTTTTAGTGTGTGTGAAGTACGCACTGCCAAGAACCTTCCAAGAACCAAGAACGGTCTATTGGTATTCTGTGTGGCTTTGAACATGCAAAGGAAGGGAAGTCATGGGTAATCAAGATCTAAATGCCGGAGCTCTTTTGCTTCGCTTTTCTGTAGCTGAGGCACAGCCTAAAAAAAGCTACGTTTGTTACGTTTGTGTCGAGTATTAGGTTTGTATTCTGCTAAAATTAGACAGCAATTGATGACTGGATTAGAACACCCATTCATTTTGGAATTTCAACCTGGTCCAGCAAGTATGGTATAATTTATGGTTTCTCACTGAGAATTCCTGTAAGCAGTTCGAAGGTGTTCGATGGTTTACACCATATAAATTTACTACAATATATGGTTTTGTATTATTACATATTTAGCAATTTGATTATATATAAATTACACAAAATGTTATCATGTTATCCAATTCCTTGGAGTATTGGACTGCTGATGTATAATTAAATGAAAATCATATTTTAAAAAAACACCGGAAACAAGTGAACATATTTCCTGTATAGGAATAAGTTCTGTGGTGGTGGGAAGTTGAAAAAGTACCTTTGGTCTTCCGTCAGGAATAATTTTTTAAAATAATTTTTTATTATTCATTGCATCAACACAAAGAAGATGCTAATTATGTTAGTAAGCTATGCAGGTTCCAGGGATCTTGAGGGAGGCAATCAGATGCAAATCACCATAATTAAGTCCCCTCGTTTGGCAGGACAAGATCAAAATGAATATTTGCATACATTGTAATGAGTTCTCCTCCTCTGTGTGCAGGTGGAATGGTCACGACTGTCCTATTGGTAATTTGGTTGCAAATTGGATGTTTGGTTAAACCACTTGCCTGTGAGAGCTATTACATCAAAAATGTTCCATTAAAATAATAGTAATTATTATTTGATAGCATTGTTGAACAGATGTAAATAGTACTAAAACAGGGGGGCATGTATCTGTTTATTTATTTTTGACCGAAGCTATACATTTGTTTCTGGGAATCTATTCAGACATGTTTCACAGCAAAAAAACTTATAGTATCTGTTACAGTAGTGCTCCAGTAGTGTACATTTGCCCAATGGAATGATTAAACACTGAGTGATAAAAATTGACGCTCACTACTTTATGTAACGAATATGCCACAGATGATTGTGATTATATGAAGTTGTGTACCTTTTCCTGCAGTGCGTTTTAAGGGTGAAGTTGAGGCATTATTTGTCTGACACGTTAAAGTTTCACTTTTAACCATTCATAATGTAGCAAAGCGAGTGAAAACATAATGATGTCACTGCCAGAACACTGAGGAAGACTGTGAGTTGTTTCCCCTGTTGAGATATTCATTAGATTCCCTTTCAGAAGTTATGCTGGACGGGATCGTAAAAGGACATGGATTCAAATCCATCCGGGTGCAGGTCTCAAGAGTGGCTACGGAGGTGACGTTTGCACTGAATTCTCCAGTCACTTACATCAACACAATCATTTAAACAACATTTAAAAAAAATTTAAAGACCACCATAAGCAACTTTTGAAATGAACATTAACACTTTTTAAAATGATTTACAAAGCTGGACCAGAGAGGGTAAGGTGCCCTCTGGGAAGAAACAACCAGTGTAGTCACAAATCCAACTTTAAACACATTTCCATGTGTTACCCTTGCAATGTAACTACTGTAGTTCTCAACAAAGTTATATTGATGTGATATCGACCTTTGGTCATTAAACTTAAAACAAAAACACATAGCCTTTTTTTTTTTTAAACGAATTCAGGTTGCAAGAACTTTCTTAAAGCTATTCAAAAATGTGTTGTTTTTACAACAAAATAAAATAAAAATAAAACGTTGCAGCAGTGTAACAGACATGGTATTAGGCTGTACTGAAGGCATACTGAGTGGTGGTTGTGGTAGTAGATGGTAACAGAGGGGATTAGATTAGCAGTGCTCTGTAAGAAAAAGTCTATGTAAACAAGATAGACAGTGGGCAGCGAGCTCATTCAGATTCTTCCTCTAGGGGCCGAGAATTGGAAAAACACAGTCGCCGTGGCAGGTATAAAGCAACCCATTCCTGGATGTCAAACGCTCGACAGTAATTTTACAAAGTAAGGATTTTCTATTTCTTGAGGAATATGCAGTTTTGAGCATTCAAGCTAAACTTTGATATTTTGGTGTGTCTTCCAAGAACCTTTGATAGAATTGATGAAGTGAACTCATTTCTATAAGGGAAATGAATAAATAAATAAAGATTTCATCTAAATGAGTTCCAAGTTGCATGATTTTTTTCAGCGAGTCCTATTGACACCACACTGAGCTATTATTTCATTACAAGGGCACAGTAAACAAGCTGCACTGGACAGGCACAATATGGAAATCCAAACCCTGTATTGAAAAGACAGGAGTTATGAGTCCCTGCAATGCATTGTGAGTCTGAATAATGTACTCCTAACATATTTAGTCATTAGAAGTCAGGTCAAGGCCAAATTGACATGAAATGGTTTAAATTAGCCCCACTCGTTTCCATTGATTTACACTCGGCCCTAAATTACATCGGGTGAAGGGAAACCTTTAAACAATAGTTTCAGAGTTGCTGAAGGGATGCTGGGTTTGAAGCATCATTAACTTGAGGTCCTGGGCCGCAGAATGTATTTGTTACTATTAAAAATAATGGAAATGAGCAGTAAGTAAGAGGATTACACACAAGGAAGAGGCATTTTGTAAGCTATTTGAAGGGATATTGCTTAGGTGGAGGCAGTTTAGACCAGTAAGTTGAAGTGTTTTTCAATACTGTCGTGTGGGTTATACGTCATAACAAAAAAAAATAACTGAGTGGTTAAACTAAATATGAATGGGCCTAACATTTCTGGCAATGTTTCCGATAGCAGGCTGAAGAAAATTTATTAAAGTCATTAAGATGTTCAGAATGTCTAAACTATAACAACTTTGATCATTTACAATAAATCGCATTTCTCTTCTGAAGTGCAAACTGAAGTGCTAAATCTGAATAAACAAACACCCTAAAAATGTAAATATATGTGCAAATGTAGGCGAATAAAACCAACTAATTAACTTGGGAAAATGGAAAACCATGTAGAAGACAAAGGGTTGACTACTCTGTATTAACATGAAAATTCTACAAATCGAATATTGTGCCAACCAAATAGAGATATAGAGGATCTGAAAGGCTTAGTGGAAAATCACCTATATACAATTTTCCCCCTAATTACTCCTGAATCTAGCTCCTCACCGTGGGTAAGAAGGATACAAAGATCTTTGCCCAATAGCTAGGTCATAAAAACACTCTAATTATAAAGCTGCTAAGCAAAAATAGGTGTCGATAATGTTATTGCGTTATCCCTTTAATCCTGGTTCATGACAGAGAAAGTTAGAGTAACCACAGCCAAGGACAGACTTACACCCAGCGGTCTGAAAACAAAAGATCTGATAAAGAAAAAACAATCCTGAGAAAAACAGAAGCTTAGACAGATTGATATTGTGCTATCAACTTCTGTTTTTGTTTCTTAGAAAATGGGAGAAAAGAATAAGGAGTTTGAGAGGCTACACTGTTCCAAGTGCAACGCATCTGTGTATGCTCTGTTCTTTAAATTTGACTTCTTACGAAGTAGCCTAAACACTCCGCAGCCTCGTGATATCTCATACAGCATGTCTTAACACATAGCTTTATGTTAAAAAGGATCCCAGAGACATCTTAAGAAGCCTTCCCCTTTGAATTGTGAGGTATGGAGGTCTTTTCAGGCTTAAAGGGTACATTAAGGTACGTCTCACCTGCTGTTTCCATTAATGTTTGCAACTTTAAAGAATACTTTAACTTGCATTTCTATTGAGGAAACTCAAATGTTGTCAGTCATGTTTTCAGAGATGTACTATAAAAGAAAACTGCAGATTTCAACAGCCCACACAACTTATTCCTATGGTCTAACTGAATTCGAGTGATGCCAATGTTGTGTATATGTGCGTAACGGAAATTTCTCTGCTATGCTACCTCTGCAGAAATTTAAGCCTGGAAGATGGTTTCCTTCATTTTCATGAAATTTTGTTAGGTCACACACACTCTTAAACAAAAGAATTACAACAAAGTTATAATACGGAATAAGTGCATAGCAGATCGTCTTTATTTTGCGTTTAAAATGTACCAAATGTGTCTTGTTTTGT
>JAOVYW010001977.1:30180-48619 GCA_025775045.1 Hiodon tergisus
GAAAGGAAGGTCTGGAGAAGGTGAGACAGAAAAGTCTCTGTCTGTCTGTCGGTCGGTCGGTCGGTCGGTCGGTCGGTGAAGTAAATGTTTTTAGACTTTTTGTTATTTAAATGTTTGTTACAGAGTTTCCCCTGAAAGGGAGCTTTTAGTTAATAGTTTTGTTGTTGGTTTGTCTTCTTTTATTGTGTTTGATGACTCCTTCAGCGTAATTTTCCCAGACATCCTATTCACCATCAGACCCATCATGTCCAGCTCTCTCATCGCCGAGATCATGCCTCTAAAAAATTGTTGTGGAAAAACTTCAAACGGGGAGTTGTCAACACTGCTAAGCTTTATTCATGCATATTCAGGGGAGATTGAACTGTCAATCAGAAAAGAGAGATACAAGACAGAGATATTGAACATATATAGCCAGCCAACAGGGCGGCCACTTAGCCTTGACAAAAAAATGTTGTAGTTGCCGGCACAGGATGTTTTCAGTTTTACACACACCAAGACAGTCAGTGGAAATTTACAACAGCAAAGGCACAGGAATCCACACATCGCAGTTACATCGCAGAACCAGTTTAGTTAGCTTCAGCACACTTTGTACGCATTGTATTCGAGGATTAGGATTTAATCTTGTTTACACATTTGCCTAGCAGCAGATTCTGACCGGACACTTGACTCGCCTATGTACTTTTAGCACAACTTCATCCATGCCTTTACTCAGCCCCCTGGTCATTATCAGTTCTCTCCCAGCAGTGAATGCCAATTCTCCTGAGAGGGGCATCAGCAATCACATGCTAATGGACTCTTAGCAGATGGATTGAATTAGCATGGGAAACCTGGAAGAAAGGAAAGCTTTGCAATATTCCCCCCACCATCCTCCACTTATAAAAGGAGAATAAATAATTGACTTCAGTGGCTGGCCACGTAGGATTCGAAACCTCTGTGGTGATGGGGCAGCGTTAATTACCTATATGCGAGCATCACATATGAGATGAAGCAAGGAGAGCAAATTAAAAGTCTAAACGTACTGGACTACAAAGACCACAAAGAGAAGAACACGAATACACAAATGTAAAATATTTTCTTACCAAAATTATTAATTTTATGTGGTAAATGGGACACCTTGAGGTGTTTATGGGCTTATTTGCATGAATCTCGTTCATTGTTTCGTTTTTAAACTGTTTGTTCAATCCAAGACGGCTTTTCGATTACTTCAAAGTTAATTATAAAGGTCCTACGAAAGGCTTGCGATGACGGTAAGCGTTCAGTCTTCAGATTTGGTGGGGCGAAAACGGTCTAATCAAAGCTTAATACATGCTACTAAAAATCCCCTGTATCTGTCTATAACAGATATTGAATCAATGTCAATATGTCCAGTCGAATTTTAAAGTTGTGTACTCTTCTAGCTTGGTATAGAATTTCTATGAATGTTTACAAAACTGGAGTTCCCTATGTACATGCGTCTCCTCAGTGTGCACATACATCAAGTGGCCGCCGTTGTTTTCACTTTGCAAAATTGTTTCCATTCCATAAACAGCAGCAAAACAACAAGTAAGAATATCAGACATCATTTTATTTAATCCCTAACAGGTATAGGTATGATAAGCATTTGTGTTCCAATATATATATATATATTTTCACGCAAACACAGTTTTTATTCAAATCAAATTAAAGTGCATCAAAATGACTTGACAAAGTAATTAAACAAATTTAAAATATGCAAAGCTATATTCATATTTGGGATGTTTAATGGAAACATTCACATTGATGATACAGTGATCAATTTGACAGTGTTTCATAGACAATCATTTATCTTGCACGATAATAACAGTATAAGATACAAAGTGTAAATGAAACCCCAAGAATCTTTCTGAATAACGGAGAAAATGCTTCCCTTCCCTCTCTAGCCATTCGTCATTACCCTAATATTCACTCTTGAGATAAAAAAAGGCCTTCTGGTATTGATTTTAATTTTCTGGTAGTAGCCCCCAATTTGATTGTCCATTCAAACCAGAACAGATGAAGCAACTTCATTCTTGGCAGCTCAATGGGTCAGTGAATTGATAACAATAACACCACTATAGCACAATGAAGGCAGAATCTAAAAGCCCAGACACGGAGTGAGAGCGCTAAACTGAGAGCAGCTGAAAACATGGTCGGACTATGGGATCTACAGTGGCTGTCGTTAGACACTCCGAAGACATGCATTTTTTAAATTCATTTGGAATTGCTGATTAATTTTCATGATTACCTACCCACAATTTGTAATCGCCAATTGTGCTAACACTCATCACTCCACTACTGCTGCCACCACACAGGGTGGGTTAGTACGACAAGGCTACTCCGGTCCGAGTTGCCACTCATCCTTTTTCCACACTGCAGAGGCTGAGCAAGGGTTGGAGGAGAGGTTTGTCCCTCTCTACGGTAGTACAACCCTGCTGGTACCCAGGAGGCTGGTAGGAGACGTTCATTAGTGACAAGCCGAGAGATACCCGGCCAGTTTAACCCACTCCAGCCCGGGGGAGATGTCAGTTTTGCACGCCAATGTGATACCCCAGTCAGAATCAGCTAATGACATGAGCTGGTTTCGAACCCGAAAACTCCAGTTCACAGGGCTCTGCCTGAGCTAGGGGTACAGCCTTTACTGACTGAGCCACTCAGGGGACAGACATTTGTAGGAATGTCTTTTTTTTTTTTTTTTTGAAGGAAAATTTATACTTTGAGACATGCCTTTACAACCTCATTGAGGTCATTTTAAAATGTTTACTGCAACATGATCCTACTTCAATGACAGGGTAGTGTTGTAAAAGGGTATTAAACATACTTCCAGGAACAACATGCGGAGAACCAAATATGTAAATATCAATTTGTTTATCAAAGGTGATTAAAATTGAAACAGAAATTGAAACCACTTAAAGTTACCAAGAATCTAAATCTTAAGCTACCTCAATTATTATTTTTGCTAATTAACTGACATGTAAAGTAGATTTCTAACACACAAGAAATGTATCATAACCAAAATCACTCACGTATGCAACAGCACGACAACATTGCCTTTCTATTGTAAAATTTCTAGCGCTTTCCGATAAATTTTGCTGCATGTCATCATGTACGTTACATTGCAAAAAAAGGTGAATGTTTGCATTTTGTTTCCCAGAAACATAAGTTGATTACTTAAAGTAAGCCAATTACTCACAAACCTCAGCTGATTTAACATTTTTACAAAATACAAACTGAATCCAAACCAGCAATAAAATAAATTAGCAAAACTGAACGTCTCCTGCTCTGAGGTCGTTTGAAACAGGCGAGTTGAGGGGGAAAAGAAAATAAAAAATTACATGAGAGATTTGGAAAGGTCTAACATTTAAAATATTAAGAAAAAAAACAAAAAACTAATTAGATCTTTATTTCTTCAAAACTGAGAAACATAAAAATTCCATTATCAAGTATACATACCCTCAGATGAAAATGAACGGCCCCACGTAAGCCATTAATAATAATGGGTCTCTCTAATTTAGTTTTCACACATATTATTTTTCTGGCAAATAAATACAGTAATTCCACCTTACAAAGAGAGTGAATCTTTTTCTACAAACACTTCTTGTGATGTTATCGAGTGCAAGGCGTGTGTAGTATGCTGAATCACGTCGAATCATCGTCATGCTGAATTAGTTTTTCCTTTACGTTCCTGCTTTGGGGTGGGAGAAGGGTTCCCAAATGATCCCTTTTGACATAGCACAAGTTCCTCACAATCTACATGACAACGGCAACAAAGGTTGCATTCGGAAAATGAGAAATCGAGATCTTTTCTAACCAATGGGATGTCACTGTATTCTGTCCTGATTTTTCCCCACACAAAATTAATACGTACTTTAACTTCAATCCATGGGTATGGTCCCTTTTTTTTTGTTTATGAATAACACAACACAACCTGGAGCATTTCTCAGTCAAGTCCCTATAATTGGCAATATTTTCACGATGTAGAATCTATACAATTCAATGCTACACTGACTTAGCCGTAGAACTTTTTTTCATGCTGATCAGAAAAACACAAAAAAAATCCAGAAAATGAAGAAAATGAAGAAAACAAACCAAAACATTTATTATAAACGCTTTTTAGAGATTTGTGGTACCAAAACTGGACCAGGTCCCATTGCCTTCAATCTCAAACCAAGCCTGGACTGCTGCGCCTCTAAACCACCATAAGTCCCTTGAGTGGTGAAGTCCCAGTGGCCTCCCACTCAGCAGTCATCAGTTCAGAAGTTCTGGAGCTCTGGAAGGTTCTTATAGAGGTCCAACGCGTCAGGGTTGGAGAAAGCCCCACGCTGGGTCACCTCTTTCCCAGCAATGACCTGTTTGACAGCCACCTCCACCTTCTTGCCGCTAATTGTGTACTGTAATCACAAAGAGAAGCAAGGCATGTGCTTAGTCAGTCAAGGGAGTAGCAAAACATTTGTCAGGGTTAGTGAGCTGTTAGAACTCATAGGACTATTTCATCAGTTTAATCAGAATACTGTCTAAAACTTAGTAAGACAGTCGATGCAGTGTGCGCGCGTCACGCGCGCGCTCGTGTGTGTGTGTTTAAGAGAGACAGAGAGTGATATTTTGTGAATACATCAGGCTTCCACGGTAAAAACACTCCCCCCTCTCATTTGTCACAATCAAGCCTTCATTGTTTATAGCTATTTGCCCACTCTGCCAGATCTTACTAATAATCTTTTTTAGATGTGATTCACGCAAATAAAAACCTGGGCCAAGTATACAAGACTCACTCATTAAAAACACGGACAGAATGCTTTCAATATTTTAGTGAGTTAAATTAAAGCCAAACTGTGAAATTAGATGTTTTATCTGACAATCTTTTGTCAGAGCACAAGCAAATTAATGCCAGTTAATGAGTTTCATTTATAGCTTAATTTCAACAATCACAGCAGTTTTGAAAAGTCTGTAAACTCCTTGCTGTTACCAAAATCTGGACCAAAGAAATGTGGTGTTTTACTAAAATGACTGTAGTCTCTTCCCTTTCTGAGCTGAACAGGTTTAATTAATACTTTATAAAACCATTATGGTGACCCTCGAAGACAAGTATTTGCCGCTCAGGTGTTCAGTTGCCTGAACAATGACGCACATAGACTAAATCGCACCCAAATATAACTACAGACCAATCAAATGGATACAATGCAAACAGAAGACAGATGACTGCCTACTTCGACAGAAATAACTGCAACATCAACACCGCAGCAATAACTAATAAAAGTAGTGGTCCATCAAATCATCCCACTTCCCATTTTCCCAACTACCTCAACATCCTGTTGCCTTGGTTACTGCACAAAGTGACGCATAGGCCAATATAACATTGTCATTTTCCTGCCTCTTCCATTTTAATGGAAAAATTCATGGCTATCCTGATATGTCAGTCTCCTGACCAAAAACAACCAATGACAATAAAAACAAACATTTACTGGATAAGGAAAAATCTAAAACATAAAGCGTGTCTTTATAATCTCAATGTCAAAAATAACACTCACTGTATCAATGACTGATTTCAGAGTAATGAATATGCTCAATATCATATCAGATAATGGAGCTGCCCAATCCATAATTTGTTCCATAATAAAACACTGGCAGTATTTCAACGTATGAAACGTCTAACTAGCACGTGATGTTAATATGGCAAGCCAAACTGAATTTCAGATATCTGAAATTAACAGGAAGTCAACTTAAAATATCTCAAAATGATAAATTACATTTGAGATATCGTAAATTGAATTTGAGATGTCAAAATTAACTTCAATTGAAGATATCTTTAAAAATATTTTGAGACATCTCTAAATGACAACTTGGCGTGCCATATGTTAATCGCTCTCAAAGTTGTATCAAGGGCTACCAAACAACATCACTGCTGTGATACTCTGTTAATATCTTTGAGGGTTTATGGTTGACTTCCTGTTCTTCAAGAACGATCTATTCACCTCTGATCCACTGGACTTAACTGGGCCAAGATTATGATTAAATGATTAACTTGTTGTAGAACACTAGCTTCCAAAAGAAATTAAGCTGAATACCGTCCTACGTTACTGAGAGGTCAAATCACACATGAACAGGTAACATAATGGGTGCTCACAGGAATGTCTTTCGTCTCGAGGAAGAGGGCGGGGACATGTCGGGCTGAGAGAGCCACGCGAATGGCGCTACGGATCTTCTTCACCAGCTCCTGACAAAAGGACTTGTTCGGTGCCATCTTAAGGAAAAGGATCACCCTTTCCTCCCCATCATCGTTGTACTGTGGAACGCAAAGGCTGTCGGAAACCTCTTCGAAGGCCTCCACTGAAAGAGAGAGACACAGAGTTTAAATGAGCTAGCGCGCAGATTTTCAGCGTCTTCATCTGTAAACCAAGCTGCCTGACAGAGAAAATACGGGAAAGGCCAAAACACCACCTAGGCAAATCCTTAATCCCTCTTGAAAATGTCCTCAAAGTACCAGAGGGTTTCATCAAGAGTTGGCGTAACACTGTTCCACTGCCATTTTTAGGGTCAACTAAACTGGGTTGGGGGGGGGGTGACTAGTATGCGTCTCATGTTGTTTCAAATAAAGGAGAGTAACTCAAACTCAGGTCTGATTCGAATGATGACATATTTTGATTAATATGTAGACCAAGGCTGGGACCAAATCAAACCTTTGGCATAAATGTATTCAATAATTTTGATCAGTAGAAGATTAAGACACTAACAACACTATTAAATACAATTTTAGCCAAAGAGTACGGAGTTCTCCAACATGAATCTCACCAATGTTATATATTTCAGAGCTTCCAAATCGCACTCCATTAGGATTTAAGGTTCCGTCACTAAAAAAAAAAGGAATCCATAAAAAAACATTAATGATGGAAAACAAGGGCACAATAGTGTAATTATGGCACTAAAACAACTTTCCTTAAACTTACCTTAAATCAGTGGTAAGGTTCCAATTTTAGAGATTAGTAAACTGGTATGCACCAACATACATTTCGTTCGTATTTTCGTACAGACTTTATTTGTTTTAATAACTAGTACAAACTGATACTTAGAGTGAAAGCCTTCTTTAATTAAGAGGCTACAAAGAAAGCATAATCACCTTCTGCCAAGCATGACGATTCCCCCAGTCTTTGGGTTGATCTTGCAATAATCACCATGGGCCCAAACCCCTGGGGAAAAGAAAGAAGAAAAACCATCAGGAACAATTCTTGTCTTTTTGTGTGTTTTTAAAATTTATTTATACAAAGCAATTTTCCACACAGCTGCGCTGTTGTTGGAAGAGTCACGTGTTTCTCCGTCATCGCATTGTGTGAGGCAGCGAGGATAGGCGTGACTTGCTAGTCCAGCACAGACAGGAACAAGGAGCCGGGCAAGCTGCACTCCTGATCAATCCACTAGGGGCAGCGCATAGGCTCAGCCCCACGCTGCTCGTGACAGAGCATGGTGTGGAAGAAGTAGTCTGATCCCACGCGAGTGAAATATCCTGGCCTCGGCGAAATTAGGCGGAACAGACTCGAACTCTACATAGAAGGTAGGCATTAAGTAGACCTCCTCCGTTGAAACCACTGGCTTCACAGCAAGCTCAAGCATGAATCAACAATGGGCCCAAAGGCTTAGAACCTCAGACCTCCCCTTTAGTTTTAGAGGTGATATTATAAAACAAGCATAGTCTAAACTGTAGACCTTCTTTATTCTTTTCTTTAGATTAATTTAAAACACGATTTGTCAAAGGCCATGAAAAAAATTGGAAACGTATTAGCTGGTGTGTGGAACAGTCACAATGAGGTAAAAAATACCAAAATAGTGCATTTCTGCTGTTTCCCCCCCTCCCAAACACCAGGGAACACTGATTTTTATGGAGGTGGCACCGGGTATGTTTAGGATGACCCCAGCTGCAGGAGGATTTTTTTTTTGCAATAGGAAAAGGTTGAGAACATGTGGTTATTATCATATCACCGGTTCCCTGAAATTGAAATATTAGCCATCACTAATGGGTTAATTCCCCTTTAAGAACCCGGAATTCTGAGCATTTATGCCAAATCTTGCGAGGGCGTGCCTGAGACAGTGTATCACCAGTCCTATTATAGCCATGTAAAGTCAGTCATCCATTCTCCTTTTCACTTCTGAGCCACTGTGGCACATTAACATTTCTATTTCAGGGAACTAGTGTTATGATAATAAGCCCACGTTCCCTTTCAAATGTGAAATATGAACCGTCACTGATGGGGAAGCATACCCTATCTGTGGTGAAGACAGCCATATGGCTCCGACATGCTGAGCATCACAACATACATTTATCACGTAAATTCCACACGTATGTTCATGTATTCGACTTAGCAATCAGACAAGAGTGGAGAGGAAAAGGTCCAGAGGCCGCCCTCAACGATCTTGTTCAGGATCTTGTTCTGAATTTAGGGGCAATGATCAGCCGGTAGAATCACTAATGCCTCTTTAAGCAGAAACCCTGGAGGTTGGCAAAAGCCCTGGAGGATTACCTCGTCTCCTTTGAGCTGCACAATAAATGGTGTGCAGCCAGGCCAAATGTGTGGCCTTGTGTAATGGGCATGTCCAGGAGAGCCGACAAAGTTCTGGCTAAATGAAGGAAACAGGGACAGCGAGTGGGTCTGGCTGTGAAACAGCTGACAGCTGAAGAGCAGGATGTAAAAGGTTGTCCCGCAGAAGAAGAAGCCTGTCAATGGAGGCCTGTTGCCTGCTAAACATCTCACACATCCTGCCCCAGCGGTAGTCACCGGGGGACGAGGAGCTGTGCTTCCTCTGATTTTATTTGCCTAGGCGGAAGGGAAGAAGAGGGAGAGAAGAGGTCAGAAGGAAGGGGGCGAAGTAACTAACTATAGGACGCACCATGGAACGTCTCTTAGGAGGTCTCGCTGCGCTCTACCCAGACTGCTCTGGAGTCCTGCTAAACCAGATCGGCACGCTCCTGCCCAAGGCATCAGATGCAAGAATTGTGGTCATCTGCTGAAGGCAGAAACGTAGGACATCCTGCACAAGTATGAAAAAAGTAGAGCACGAGAAAAATACACTCACAATATCGTCGAAAGACACTGAACGTCGAAGATGACGTTGTTGTCGAGAGCAGTAAGCACTAAGCATTCAGCCTCAAGGACATCGGTACGAGCCGTCGACGTCGAGGACAGAGTGGTGCTACAGCAAAAAAGCTGAAAACGTGCCACTTAACCAAGATCGGCCGTGTAAGTACCAGGAGGTACTAAAAGCCGGTATCGAAGCACAAGCGAACGCACAAACAGCTGAGCTTGTACAAGCAGGCGATATTGCAGCTGTGGCAGAGCCCTGTGCACGCTGGAACAGCTGGAGACAAATGCTAATTCCATAGTCACTGAATTTGCACTGCTCTATGGAATAACACAAAGAAGGCACGAAGGTTTCGCAAATAAAACAGTGTATCTAACTACGAAACAAAGGCAGAAATTGTTAGCTAGACCTTGGGAGGACAATGCAAGTCGCTGGCTTTTGCAGGCACAAAAGGCTATGAGTAGCGAATTAGCAAAACAAACTATTCAAGCAGTCAGAAGACAATTCTCTTACAAAATACACCAAGCCACTACACACAGTACAATCGCATTGTACAGATTTTAAATTAAAACGACGTAAGCAAGGCAAAGTAGGAAGTACTCAACTAAGGGAGCTCAGATTCAACTGAAGGGAAAAAAAAGAGAATGGACGCCTAGCTTTACACGGCCATTACAGCGGTGAAAACGCCCAGCGTCAGGCACGCTCTCATGAGATACGTGCTCAGAATTACGGGTTCTTATGGGTTCTTAAAGGAAATGACCCATTAGTGATGGATTTAAAAAAGGGAACTACCACGGTATGAAAGCAGGGGAAATGGTGTCTACCTGGGAAGGTGGAGAAGTAGGCCTTGTGGTATTTGCTCCCATTTTCGTCATTCCAAAAGTGGGTGGGCTGACAAGGGATGGGCTTGAGGCAGACAAGCTCCCCACTTTCACCCCACACAGGTTTCCCTAAAGCACAGAGGAACCGAGCACCAGTCAAAACCTGTTAGATGAAAACCTTGAGGCTTTCCTTGAAAAATCTTAAATTCTTCTTGCTTCTTGATACAGACTATCCCAACACCTCTCCTTTCACTCCAACTATGGTAAGGACAATCTACCTGCATTCACATTTTTTAAAAATGAGATTCATTTTAGTTTTACTTATACAGTGCAGTTCCCCCTCTCCCCTTTAAAATTATGAGAAACCCTGAAAGATATGAAATTTTAAATAGCACTGTGAAAATATTTTAAGGTTTTAAAAAACTATTAAATAAGTGAAGCATGGTATTTTAGACGTGACCCTACTCATCCCTATATAATCTGTAAGTATAATATGCTTACCTTCGTAACTCCATGCCTCAACTGCAATGCCCAGGTTGCGGGCCTGGATCTCCCCCCTGTGGACTGGCACGGTCATGTTCTGCCCCATGAAGCAGGAGATGATGTCTGTGCCACCTGCCCAAAGAAATGTCACCCCTGTTAAAAACATGGCTCCACAAACCGGGTTACAAAAACTGATCCAGCTGGGGTTGAACTGCAGAATGGGAGTGTTCAATTGAAAGCAGACCCAGCAGAACATCTGAAGTACTACTGTGAGAAACCCTTTTTAAACAGGGCCCACAGGAATTGATACCGTCTTCATCAAAATATCACTTCATGTTTGTGTGTCCACAAGTATGTCTGCAATAGACGATTGCAACGTACTGAGTATCAATTTTTGTCCAATACATATCCTTTTATCTACCCTGTCATTATCTTTTCTGCCCGTTCGTTTTCTGTTTTGCAACTTTATCAAATATATTTTAGTACTCAAAACATGTATCGTTTTGCAAAGATAAAAATGCATAGCGAAAAGCATATTCACCTTTGGTGTGTATATAGACAAATAAAACAAGAATTTTAGATATGGAATGAATAAATTATTCAAATGGATGAAAAAGAGGTCAAAGAAATAAAGACGGGTTAATGCCAAGGATGTACAAATAATCGGCGAAGCGTGGAAACTAAATCAAAGAGGGCAGGCAAAGGAAAAAAACCTCACGGTTCAAAACAACAGTTCTGAGTTAAAGTGAGTCTGGCAGTGGAGGTGACAACTGTGCGTAACTCAGGAGTCTAGCAAGCAGGTGGAGACAAGCGTGTGAAAATAACTAAATAACACATGCTTTGATGAAACCCTGCTACAAGGTCATCTTGGCCATTGGCCGTAGCAGGTAGCTTCCTGGAACTGCACAGCTTTGAGATCTGAGTGAAGCAGTCAGTTTTTCTGAAATAGAAACTTAGCCCGTGCAAGATGTCCGCTGCCTCAGAATCCCACAGTCCCGCAGATTAGCTTTTTCCAACAGTGCCTCAAGTTGACATTTCACTAAAAACAAAGGCAGACTTGCCGGCATGTCCAATAGAAGACCTATAAGCTTCCCACTTTACAGAACAGATGGGTATATTGGATTTTAGGAGGCGCCTTAAATGAGGGTTAGACAATTTACATCCTACAATTGATCTTTTTCGGGGGGGGGGGGGGTTACGCTAAAATTCTTGTCCAATGCACAGATGGTGCACAGAGTCATAGATTTCCCCAAATTTTCTTGGCTTAAGTGGCTTACCAAGATAGCCTTTCATCGATTAATTATATCAATCTCCTTTCTGCAAAGCAGAGAGGCATAAGGTAGCTTTATCAAAATGATCCGTAACTGAACGCAGAGTAGTAAAAGATATGGATACTCTTCAACTAACAGCTTTAAAGGCAACTCGCTGCACTGCTTAACTGATCCTTGCTCGTTTGATTCAGATTTTTAGCATGCACCTCGTTGTTACTGCAATTCAATGTGAAATAAACCGCACTCCCGACCTGTCTGCCTATTAATATTCATGAGCACACCAACGGAACATCGTTCTTTAACCAGCATTTAGAGCTTTCAGGCAGAGACTGGGAATGAATGCAGAATCCAGGGTCTTGCTGGCAAATCGCAGTCTTTGCTTCTGTCGCATGCAGTGAAAAAAGTGGCACGTCAAAGGTCTTGTGCAAATTTCAGTCTTTCAACAATGCCACTGCAGACACTGAGGGCAGCCAGATACAGAATGCGCGTTAATCTTCATTAATTTATGTCGACCCTTAGGGAGGTCTAATGATTAGCACTATACCTTTAGTATATTCAGTGACTGATGAATGATTAATAAGGGCAATCTCCACCCGCCACACCACCCACATGCCACGGCTTGCTGCATCCACATCAAAAATAAGATTTGTGTGGAGGAGGAGGAGGAGGAGGAGGAGGAGGTAAAAAAAATAAATGCTAAATTCAAGATGAAAAAAAACTGAAACGTTTTAGGAAAATTGAGAAAAGGCGAAACCAGAACAAACATTGTTGATTCAACACTATCCAATTGATTAGAATGTTGATTTGTGCACCAAAAAAAAAAAAAAATGTAAATCACAGGGGCTGATGGAAACACATGGTCTTATTCATAAAGCACAACCATCATCTCAGATTGACCAATTTTCTAAAGGAAAAAAAAAAAAAAAAAAACATCACGAACTGGCCGTTACCTTAGTAACTGAAAAGTAGCAGCCTTGGTATTAAGCGTGTCATACTGGTGCGACTTCTGGCATTTCTGCACTGGCACATTTTAAAGAGAGGATCCGGCTCACCTGAGATGGAGCCAAGTAGCACGTTGCTCTTGATGCTCCTGTAGACGTACTCGTAGCTCTGGGGCTTTAGCGGGGATCCCGTAGACAGGATGGTGTGGAGCGTCTGCAGATTGTGAGTGTCAGCTGCACAGAGGGACACGGGAGCAGGAGAGAATCGGTGAAAAGACTTCACTTGCAGAGTATAAAAGAAGACCATGCAGACCTTAGTAGTATTAACATGACGCGTCGTACTTTACTGGTGATGTAATCGTGATTACTTATATACAGCCATTGTCTTATGTAGGCATTATATCATTTTTGGTAATTGATACTTCCTTGCTATAAGATAGCAGCCTAAATAATAAAACTCAATAAAAAAACAAGAAAATCATTAAAAAAATTAAAGTAACACGGCCATTTTTGAGGAGGAGTTGTAGTTCCACTTCATCATAATAAAGAAAAAGGGAACAAATGAGGGTTAGAAGCAAGTCTGCTAATCTGTAGACCTGATACAGCTGAAAATGCAAGCGCTCTGATCACAAATGTCAGCCAAATCATTGATGAGAACATTGACGGAATATAACCTATAAAAGAGTCACTGCATGAGTCAGAAAGTTCAATCAACCACCCTGTTCCTTAGCTCCACTTCAAGGCGGTATTAGAGCAGCTCAGCCAGTAAAGTAATCTGGAGCAGAAAGCTGTTCGCCTCGGTCGCATTCTCTTGGGTTCTTGGTCCCGTTTGCAGCAGCTTTAGCAGAAAACCAACCTAAACTCATTCAATGGTCACTGGTTCTTTTTTGAAAATCTTTCAAGAGATGCATTATTTCATTGTGAAAACACATCTATTAATCACCCACTCCAAAAAAATTTGATATTCTTACAAATCACTCAGTTCTGCATGAATTATTATACAGCACCGGAACTGTCACGGCAGAGAACCTAGCTAGGGATCATTAATATCTGTGCTTTGAAAATGTTTTCAGAAAGCTATCTACAACCGTTTACCGACAGTTGTTTTAACCGTTAGCTTCGTTTAGCAGGACTCAAGGTGAGCAAAAATGCCGATTTGTGTTACCGCCGGCTGTGAATAGAGTATCGAAATTCAGTGCATGACAGGGACATGAACACACATGTAAGGGGATCCAAATAAGCACATTATACCTCAGCGATCTGACGCATGCCAAAAAGCTGCATGCTGTAAACAAGCGCTTACAAATCCGAAATACACACAGGCCTGATTCCTGATTCCAAGCATACGGGTTTTTGTATCTTCCTGCGCATTAGATTTCCGCCACTAAAATAAACTTTGAATGGAGCGTGCCCGGTGCTGGTTTTTGGAACCGACGCAAGCCTGGCTGAGAGGCGGAGCCAAGGCTGCTCCCTGGCTACAGCCCCGCCGTCCCGCCAGGAGGAGCGCAGGGACAGCCTCGCCGTCCCACCAGGAGGAACGCAGGGACAGCCGCGCCCGCAGAGCGGCCAGGTGTTTGCACTAAATGTCATCTGAAGGACGACGCCTCCAGTGGCACAGGAAGCCTCCTTTCCCAGACACGCGCACACACCCCCATCTTTTCCTAAACATATGTCATATCCCCCCCCCCCCCCCCGAGGAGGAAGTGGGCTCCCTTTGCAAACGTGCCAGACCCGGTGTGAGGTGGGATTACAACGGCAGTCGTATTGTTGCCATATGCTGGCACTAAGCTTTTTAAAAGGCGAGAGCGCCTCTCAACCCGGCCAATGTCTGGAGAGGGCCACGCGTTCTGCTGAACCTCAATGAGACAGTGGAGTCTGCCATGGCATTCTTCATATTACCGGGTCTCTCATTAGAATCCCCTGTCTCCCCCCCCCCCAACATTTATGAATAAAGATGGTAAGTGGGTATCAGGGTAATCAGGATGTGATTCGGCGCTCAAGAGTCCAAGGAGTCAGCCGCGGAATAAATATACGGTATTAAAGAAAATCTGCATATTTATTTAGATGGGTGGGGAACACAATTGCCTTCAAATTTATTTAAATGGCACCTAATCATTGGTAGTTCATCGGGAATTCGATTACTTCAGTATCTGGGCTTGAACTGTGCACCCAGGATTACACAGATATGAAGGAAGGTTAAAAGGTAAAGGTCTGCATTTCAATAAAACAATGATGACAGCCCTAGGCAGATTAGAAACGTCCCACCATACAATATTAGCTGATTTAAGAGAACACAATTCATCCATTATCCTGAATATAGAATACTGAAACTAAGGGCGATGATTTTAGCATAGTAATCACCTCATTGAAGAAAAAATGAGTGGATACAGTACAGAATACTAATTGTCCTTTAAAAAGACAAACCGGTTTCCAGCTCACCTGGCTTAAGATTCCTTTCTTCCAACACAGCGAGCCACTTGGCCCCAGTTCCAAAAATGGTGATTCTGAAAGGGTAAAAACATTCAGATATAACAATTAATAAACAAAAAAAACTCTCAAAATGTTCAAGGAAATCAACAAACATCAACAATGCGAAAGATGATGCGGAATGAATGGTTTCAGAGCTGGTAAGGCCCGTTTCAAATCAAATCCCACGTCAAAGACGAAGGGTCAGTTGTAAAAAAGAGGGAAAAGTTCAGCTAATAGCGGAATATTTCAGCCAAGCCAAGACCATTCAACTAGAAGAGAAAAATGCCAGCATGATACTGTCTGCCTCTCAGACTTATAACAGGTGGCGCATAGAATGAACTAAGACGTACTAGCCTAGCATGGACATTGTACAAGACGATTCGCTCATCGTAGACCGACTGGGGGGGGGGGGGAACGGCACATTAAAGACGGCGTACCAACGACGATGGCCTATTAGTCGCACAGCGTTGCTACACGTGAAGATCAGCACGCACCGCGCATTAGCCAGCCACCGTAATTGTGCCGATTATGAACCATACGCCACGGAGCGCCTCGAACCGAAACAAAGGACCGGGAAACCGTCGGCACTGAACGTGAACCCCATGAAACAAAGAGAGAAGAAACCCCCAGAGGCGGTTATCCACTTATCACAGTGACGACCAGAACAACTGCTTAAGAAGCCCCCGCGGTAGCCCTTTCTCCCCCAGCCAAACACATTTAGCTTATAATTCCACTCACCGCTCACTTCATTCTGAGAGGTACGTCACGTGACCACCGGGCTGAAAATATTACGCGACTTAATGATCGCTCGCAACTTTCCACCGAGCAGACATATCAGTGTTTTCTTTCATTAGAAGACTGCCGATCTTTTTAGAATTTTGCTCACAAAAGCATGGACATCCTGGGTCATTGCAATTTAATTTTGAAAGGGCAGGGATTCGTTACAGAGAAAAAAAGGAAAAAAAAGTCATTTTAATAAAAAATGAAAAAATAATAGAAATGATCTTTTCTATACACATAGCTGAGAATTTCAGGTTAAAGGTTACATAAGATATAATAGCCTTACAGCTGCAGGTCTGTGTTTAAGTATTCATAGAATGGATAATCTTAAATTAGAGTGAAAACACTCAGTAGCAACCATAATAACACCAGATTTCTTCTCCACTCAGATAAATAAAACATGAAATGTCGGTACATTGTTACTCTTTTTTCTGTGAAGGTCTGGAATCCACGTCACATTGTTTTCACCTTCTGAATTAAGCGCTCACAGGCAGGAATACTCCTAACGTCACTAGACAAAGAGGCAGCTATTCAAGATCGTGTGCAAACAGTCAGCTCCCAGGTACAGCAATTAGGTTTCATTTTGCATGCCCAGAAAAGACTTCGGGACCGGACAAATTAAACTGTTACCCCTTTCAACAGAACACCGCCTACCAATTCAAGCCAAACCGAACACGTCCCTCGTCAAACAAACAAAAGAAGCTCGGATGAAACAAGGAGAGCTTCATCTCACCCTCCCCCGGCGGTACGCATAAATACAGCAGAGTTCCGCACCGCGGCGCGCCAGCCGGGAGCAGAGGAAGCGGGAGAGGGCAGCTTCTGGACTAACCGTCATGAAGGTGACAGCAGTCTTTAAGTTCAGCCCTCAGCTCGGATGCCAGGTCTCGCCCAGATAGGGCCGGTCAGAGCCAATTCAGTTGTGCAGAATTCCGACCAGGGTAACTTTTTTTTTTTTTTTCCCTCTTCCAAATTAAGAACGCAGAATAGAGCTGCCATAACAAAACCTTTCAGCTTTCACGTCTGAAATGAAGGCTGCATTTGTGGGCGACGCTGTTAAACTGCGTTCACCCAGATGAAAACTGACAGTCAAATGACAGTCGTTGCGCCACTGATGGTCACTTGTCAGCGCAAACGTCTGAATGTCTAGAGGTTAGTTGGAGGTCGGCAGGAATATCAATTGCTTGAAACGTTCTCCATTCAATGACTCCACATTCCTCGCACAATGAAAACAGCCATTCAAATTACGGCAATTATTGCACAATTACCATAATACAAGACGTTTGCAACGCCCTTGGTGAAAACTTGAGTTTGAAATCTGACTTCCATTATTAAGGATTGAAATGTGAACAATCCCCGTGGAAAAGATTCCTGGTAGCATCCCCACACAGGCATCCTGGCACATCCTACGTGCTATAAATTAACGCAACTAAAAAAGGACTGAGAACGAATTAACCAGACCATCATTGTCACAGGCAGGATAACAAAAAAACAGAACAGCTAACAACTTCATAAAATGTACTGCGCCCTGGGCGATGCGTACTGTCTTGTAAAAGGTTCTCACCGCCGGCCTTTAAATGGAGCGCCTTAACTGACATGTTGACGGGACGGTCCTCTCAGTGATCTACCAGTCCTCAGCAATGAAGGGTCACTCGGAACTCTTTTTAACTGCAGGCAAAATTTCCAGCATCGATTCACTAGTTTGCAAATTACCAACGCACAGATGGCTGAAGCGGACATTTTTATGTGACTGTGGTATCAGCAGTGCTAAAAGGAGGCCTTAAAAATTGCTTCATGAATCAATCGCCTTGCATCTTTAGCAATGGCAGACATTTAATGAGCATTGCAGAAAGGGAGGGGTTTGGGTGTTTTAACGGCTGGATTTATCTACACGAGTAGACAGGCCCCAGTGGGAGATTATATTACATTTTTGTCCGGGGACTTTTTCTTGGCTTTCTTAAAAATTACAATATCTGTTTGTGTAGAATACAAAAAGACAGTGGCCATCAAATATTGATCACGCCGTAATGATTAACCTCATTCATTCTAGAACACAAGATCAAAGGCTTCCCTTAAATGGTTTTAGTGCAGCACAAAAGATTTGCACAGAACTGCAGTGTTCAATAGTTTCACAAAGGAGAAAGGACGTTTGGAGATAAACATGCCCCTGAGGTATACAAAACTAAACATCTTTTTGCTTTGGTAATGTCCTGTGAAAAATTTGTGACAGTGCAGTGAACATAAGCCAAGATAATATCCGTATATGACACTATATAATAGTAACTAATCAATCACCCAAAATACGCGACGCATTCTAAGCACAAAAAAAAAATGGAAACAAAATTAATATGAAAAAAGGCTTCTTTATTTTTTACTGAAAAGTTTTGTCTGCCTGAGTATTCTAATTAGTTTATTCGGTAATCAAAAAGTGGAAGGGGGATCCGACCACCCGGGCACTGCCTGGATCGGGCCGCCCCGCCTTGGCAGTTGGGCAGGGAGGACACCACTGGGGCATCAACCACGACTCTCAACGAACTTAAGAGTTCCATGGCTGAGACGGGCGACACCCCCACAGCCGGCGACGCCCTGAACACTTCACAAAGCCCGTCTTTACGGC
>JAOVYW010001978.1:5591-15602 GCA_025775045.1 Hiodon tergisus
TTGCTGTGTTAGCCGGGGAAAGTAAGAAAGCGGTAATTAAATTGCTGTGTTAGCCGGGGAAAGTAAGAAAGCGGTAATTAAATTGCTGTGTTAGCCAGGGAAAGTAAGAAAGCGGTGACGCTCACGGTCAAGGCAAGGTCAGGGGAAGCACAGCCCTTGAGAAAAAAAACCAATGTGAAAGTATTATTGCTGTTTCTGTTTCCTGCCTCTCAGACATGTGAAATGGACTTTGCTGCTTTAGTGTTCAGTTGGAAAGCTGCGCTGGGAACAGTCATTTGCCATAGTATCTTATGAACATAGTCATGGACCCGTCTGTTCAGGGTTAATTAATAATAACGTTGTATTAATACAGTCCGAATGATACCTGTTCCAGTAGCCTAGATTTATATTCATATCTTTGGACGGACAATAACCCCTGTATATAAAAAAATGAGATGGGTCAGTGATGAATGAGGACCTGTATGTGTGAATCGTGATATATGTATTTGTACAAACTATGTGGGCTTGAGAGAGGTAGCACCTTTTGTCATTCTGTATTAATTTCTGTTTAGTATTTTCCTTTTTCGTGCAAATTTGTTCTGCACTTAACGGCGTTTAGTAAAGTTGATTATTAGTCTGGATGGGCGTTCATAACATCCTTATGTTCCTTTATGTAGAATTTTGGACAACCTGGAAGCAAATCCCATTGCATGTTAAGGTTTCCTAATGACGTGTCTGGGACAGCGGATCTGCTTGATACATTCAACAGCACGTTTTCCCTGTGTGGAACCCTAATAACCGTATTATTTTCATACAGTCTAAAATGAATCTCATGCTCAGATAGATATTCATATTAAGTGTAAAACCTTTGTCAAAAATCCCCTCTGTCACTTTGGAAAACATTTTTTTTTTGAGACCTTCGGATAATATGCTTGCAAATCCTCCACGAGAGGAAGGACTGTCGGTATTGATTGATAACTGTTTGATTAAAGTTATTTGGAAATCACCTGATCTCTTTTCTAGATTTGAACTGGTTGCAAATTGGGCCATTCAAACACCCAATGCGAATCTGTGAATTCACCTCATGAGAGCGTCCACTTTCACAAGTACCTTGTCAACTTATTGTGTAAATGAAATGCCTCTGGGTTGAGCTGAGAGCAAGTGATCATCATTTGCATCCGGTCCTGTTTGTCACAAAAGCATTTCTGATTAATCTTCCTGTTTCTCTCTTGGCACCACCCTGCTTTAAACCCTGCCCCACACTGACTGAGAAACACATTTTCTGAGTTCGACACTGGACAGCGGGAGACGCATCAAAAGAGAAGGTTAGGAAGTCATAGCTGGGCGAGGCATAAACTGGATTTGATTTCCCTATGAAATTCCCTATCATATTGTTGTTGGGTTTTTTTGTTGACAAGAATATGGGTTTTTTTTGTTTCAAATTTGAGTCTGTGTTTTTTGTGTTCTGTAGACTAGTTCTGTTATGAAGCAAGTAGGCCTATCTCAATGACAAGGCCTTTTTCACAGAGTAGGGTCTGTGGTGAAGCTGATAAGGTGGGATGAGTGTTTTCATGTCAAGGCCAACGCTTTTAAGTTAATAACTCAGCACACCACTACTTCTCTGTGCCTTTGAAATCTTCTTTGTGCCTTAAAAGTCACTTTGAGCTCAAATGATTCTCTTTAAAAACAGAAGACCAGTGTCCATTTTGTCGTCTGTTTTTGGGATATGCGTGCGTTAAATCTGTGTTATTTTATCTGTTGAATTCTGATGGAGACGATTTGACAGCTGCACATTCTGAAGATTTGCATGTCTCCAGCATGGTGCCTCCACCATGCTTCACGGGCTCAGCGCTTCATGGGTTATTTATATGTCACCCCTTTCTTACCTCTACTCCAACCTCTGGGAACCAGAGTCCTCTTGGGTTACCAATGAGTGCCACACAAGAACATCCACTGCTTTGTTCTGGATCTCTGACATTGTCTTGGGATGCGTCTGTTTTCTCTTTGACCCCCTCTGTACAAAGACAGTGGGAATAACAGTGTGGCGAGCATGTGAGTGAGTGAGTGAGTGAGAGAGTGAGAGAAAGGGGAAATTGTACACTATCAGCCTGTCCAGTCTTCGTGGGACGCATCACTAGCAGCACAACGGTAAGGTTTGCTTTAGACAATGTGCAACGTGGCACGATCAGAGACATCGGGCCGCTGTGAGCCAGATTTTCTTACTGACCTTTAATAGTTTGTCTTCTTCATCTATACCTGTCTGTCTGTCTGTCTGTCACTCCACACACTCCAGAGTTTCTGGCTGCCCTGCTTTGGCTGGTGCGGTGCTGGACTGTTCTTCTGGACATCTGTGCAGTTGGGAGCAATTACATATTGTATTGGCATACAGTAAAAAGTGTGTAGGCTGGATTTGGTTGTGTTGACTTCTTCAGAGAACCGATTCATTACTGCTGTTCTTGACAAGTACCCAGCAGAATATTCAGTCTATCCTCCGAGACAAGTAATGCATGCACACAGTTTTGTCAATGGTAACAGGCGTTTCTTCTGTAAACTAACAGGGACCAATATAATCAGTCGGAACGGACACCAACATTTGGCTGGTTGAATTTTTAACAGTAAGGGAAAAATCAGTGAAGCATAGACAAAGCCAGCGTGTGGGTAAAGTGAGTGCTGACGGGGGGGACACAAAAAGTAAAGGGAGCATGTGGGGACAAAAGGAGGATCCTTAAAGGATGGGAAGAGAGAAATAGAAACAGAGGAGGTTCAAACAAAACTAATTAAGAATGTTGGTGGAAAATGGTAGTGGGGAAGGAGAGTGGATGGGAGGGTGGGTGTCTGGGGAGTGGGAGATTACTGAGTAATTAATTACTGAGTGATTATGGTATGGATCTTTTTTTTGTGTTCTGCCACGAATGTTATAGCTTCTGATTGATGAGTTATGATCTCTCTTCCCTTTTTTTTTCCCTCATGCAAGAAATTTGTTTTTTTAATCAATGTATGTTTATATTTGAAAATGCTGATATTATTATTATTATTATTATTGATATTGTGTCATAGCCTTTTTTATTGATATACTTGCATTAGGTGTTTCCGTCCAAACAGATCCCATATCTTAAAACAAGTAACTTAAATATTTAGACAAAACGGGTAGTTGTCTTCTAATCTCCACCTACCTTTGTAAGCACCAGATATTTTGATGTAACCCTGTATACTGTGGTAACCGTATTATAATATATTCTGAAGTACAGGGCGCTGTAAACAGCACAGCGTGGAAAGGTTCTTCGAAGAGCTTCATTCTGTTATACTACTGCTAAGAACTTTACGCGACGTTCTCCTGGAGTGTCACGATGTGAGCTTTGTATTCTTGTCACTCGCTGGTTTTCGTGTAGTTATGTTATAGGTGTGGGTATGTGTGGGGAAAGGGCTGTTTGTATTGTTACAGGGAGGATAAATGCTGATTTTGAAAGACAAAGAAACAGACACATTAAGGCAGGGACATTGTTGTCCTTTTGATTTTGTTCTCGACGGCCGGGTGGAGATCAGTGTCTTCTTTGTGATACCGATCCCTGACGCAAGTGACTTGACACCGAACAACTCTGGCCGCCTCCTATAGGTCCAGCCTAGGTGGGCACCTCCCCCCTCACGTTCTCTGGCACTTAATTAGCCCTGTCAGGAGATCAATAATGAACGAGCGGGGGGGCTCTGGCCAGATGACACTCCATCACACTGCTGAAACACTAGAGGCCCCGAAGCCGGCGCACGGCCAGGAGAGCAAACCGACTTCTGAGCGACTCTTTTTCTGTCACTTTCCGTCACACAGCCAGCGCCATCACTTACACACTCCCTTTTACACCCCACTACCCTCCGCAGGCTACCAACCTCTCCCATAAGTAAAGCATATTTAATTAATTCTTTCTTTAAAACATGAAACGTGACCGTTTGGCTATTTCTCGTGTTACTGCACTCATTAAATATAAAGGCCACATTCACGCCATATGCAAACCTCATGCTCTGACATACCTGTTCATGTAGTCCATATTGCAGAAAATCATTCGGTAGTGTCATTAGCGAAAGAGGTGTTTGAATAAGTGGCAAACAGAAATAGTTATTTGTGCAATACAATAAGTAACAATAAGTCACGGTCATGAAACTGAGAATTCTGCTCTACTGTGGGGCATTCTTCTCGGTTACTGCTCGAAATCTGTGAATCCTTAAACTGTGAATAAGTGAGTTACATCCCTGTGGCACACAGGCACTCAGGCAGCCCTGGGGACACGCCCAGGCTCGCCCAGACGGACAGGAAAACTGTGTGGCCACACCCACAGCTAGTTCTGCCACAAAAATTACAGCATCTGGAACTGTGGTCTCACTACCTGTTTTACGCTATATTTACTCTCGGTCTTTAGAGATACAATCTATTTTAAATGGAAATCGCTGTTAGTCAGGGGAAGAGAGTGAACATGAGAACCTGGATTGCAAATTCATGACATCACAGGGGAGTGAAAACCAATGAAAAGTCTTTACGTTTCAAAGCCATCGTGTGCTTCATGTAACACTCGCGTTACTTTATTCCAAACATAATATTTAATGAGTTTGATATATTAAAATTACTGCATAAATATATAATTAATTAGATGGAATAATTTTAAGTAGCAGAGTTGGGATGTATACAGCGCCCTCTGGTGTGTAGAGTGGTGGAGTACATGTGAACGGATTGTTATCACAAGGAAGGGAAGTGGTCTGAAAGCTGTTTGAGTAAGTGAGCTTGTTTTGGAAATAGATGCAGTAAAACGACTAGCAACTGAGCTAGTTTGGGAGTTTTGACAACTACTTGCCACTATTCAGTACCTTTTTGAAATATACTTGTCCTTACTTAATAAGAGTGCGAGCAATATTACCGAAAGGGGATTCAAAATCCAATACGGATACTCCTATCTAGCAAGCAACATAAAGTAGTCTTTGGCATGGTCCAACTTTTCGGTTTTTTAATTAGAGTTGTTTATTAACCCCGTTCAACAATCAAATATAAAATTCTGCCGCAAACTTAAACAGTCACAAAGCATTAAATAATTCCTTCTGTCTAATTGCTTCCAACGAGGTGACATTGCGGTTTGTTTGCTACAGTAGGGTTTAGATCCCAGCACCACACCACCAGCCATGCAGAGACAGGGACCAGCGCAGAAGACAATTCAAAGTAAACTAATCAGTCTCTGCAACATCCAGCCAGGCCTTTGAAGTGAAGCAAAACTGGAGGAACGAGCAGGGTATAAAATGTGTCTGTGCAGATATAGTATTTATCCAGCTTACAGCAAGGGAACAAACATTCCATCATCATTACATTTGAACATGCTAAATTATTTATGCGGTTTGAACCGTGGCCTTTTTAAACACCATTTCAGTCTTTATGATCTTCCCAGTGCCTCACAACAAATTAAAATGATTCTACACTATTTAATGTGGGCACTCTAATTAGATAATGGTTTTAATAGACCTTTTTATTATTCTCTAGATAGTGGTAAATAAAGGCATGGTAGTTGTCATATGTGGGAAGCCAACCTGCACTCTTATTACGCTAATTGGTTGTAGCTTCCAAAATAACATTCTGCATATAACTAACATATTTGTTTAACACACCTCCAGGTGACCAGTTGCCATGTCTTCACGGCCCAAAAGAAATCCCTTGATATAATTTATTTACTTTGCTTCCAATAAATGTTAAAAGCCACCGTGCCTGTCTGGATATTGATTATAACAGGACTGAAAGTCCCTTCTCTGCTTCACTGGCTCCTGTTCTACTGCTTCCAGGTTTACTAAACCTCTGGAACTCCCACTTAGCTGTGCCCTTGAGCGGTAGCTGTTAACAGCGGTTCATTTGGCTGACACTTTTGTCTCTCGGATCTCATGTTTTTTTGTGATGAACTTCGTTACGCTGCGTGGAGTAAGTTGCCTTGGGGGAGAGGACTGCCCGAGCACAGGGATTCACCCGGGACTTGAACTCACAAACCTAGTTAATAATACACCAATCTCGCAAACTATACATTACTGTGACTGTCAACCTCCGACGTAAACCTTGATAATATTCTTTACGTCTTTCCTCTTCTTTGTTCTTTTCGTTGTCTCAATGTCCCTCCTCTTTCTTTTATTCTACTCCCTCAGATGGTGTGTGTCCGATGGTGAAAAGGACTATATCATTTATAAATTTAGTGGACCTTTTATACTAACAAAAAAGTCAAGCCTAAAAATTATTATAGGGGTTGGTGGATTTAGTTTTCAATAATGTACTATGTTACATTTTCTATACAGTATGCTTGTTATACAGCGAATGTGTGGACACAAAACATATAGAAAAAAACTAAATGTGAGATTATGTGTGTTGCAGTATACAATACTACATTTTAGTGAAGTCCCTGCCATCGCTCTAAACCCACGGAAGCAGTGTGAATCCTCCATTGCCATGGCAACACTGCTGTAATTTCAGCAACTACTTCCCCTCCCACATTGATCTCTTAGCAACCATCACTAAGCAACTCCCTCCTCCCTTTATCTGTGTAACTCTTAGATAAACTTGAGTTAGAGAGAGTGGGAGAGAGTGGGGCAAAGAATGGAGACAGAGATCTGGATAAACAGAAAAGGGATAGAGAGATGGGGTGGAGATGGAAGGAGATTTACAGAGGACACAGTAGAGTTGGTAACAAATGGGGACAGAGAGAGGGTGGGAGAAAAATGCTGAAATAATACGGGGGGAAAATCAAGTTGTTTCCATTATCCATGGTCTACATTCTCCTGATTTACTGCTGTAGTGCTCTTGTGGACTGCTTTCTCTTGGTTTTCCATTGACTGAGCTGCAGGACATTTTTATTTTATTGTTTATTTTTATTTAATAGTTTATTTATTACAGTTCAGTACAGACTTTATGATCTCACTACAGTCCACTGGCCTCTTTTTTGTTGTTTTTGTATTTGTAATTGTAATTCTAAAATGCCTAGGGGCAGAATACACTAGAGCTGGAGTATAGTAACATTATTTACTTATTAAATATTATGTGAATGTGTGATTATCCAGCTGCTTACTCTTAACAAAGAAACTATTGTTAGGTTACCGTACTAATAACATTCATATAAACTGTGGAAAAATGTAAAAAATTAATTATGTTTTGTTTATTTAAATATATATGAAATTCCATTTCCTCCATCAAACACTAAATCTTATGCGATCTCTTTGTGAAAGCTAAATCCAAAACAATCCCTATACATTTTCTTCTGTTGAGTGCTAACTTTTTTTAATAGTGCATAGATAATTACATTAACTTTATCACTGAAATAATGTGTAACTTTCAAATGTGAACTAATAGGATTTTAATAGCTGTCAATCAAGAATGAATGTTTTATCAGGTTGATTTTGATGACATGAAAACCTGCCTAGGAAATCTACACTTCTCCTCGTAAGGCAGTTCTATTTCTCATAAAGCAAAATCAAGCTGTTAAATAATAAATTAGTGAATAAAACAATAATTTAGTCATTTAACTTTAACTGCAGTGTATTTAGAACACATTGATTGAGAATGAGCTGGTCGTCGAGGGCAAAGCCAATTGGCTTTACTATTATAGTGCTGCGCCCTTTCCCCTCTACAAAATGTTTTCGGGTTGTCCTCTCTGACATTAATTGATAGCCGTTACATTATTCAGTCGATCAGCAGATGCCCTTATCTAAAGTTCCTGACATGAGACTGAAGTAATTCAGGTTCAATTTATTGCAAATTAGTGTAATGGTATGGTAATTTCTGAGATTTTAACCTGCAGCCTAATGATCCCGGATCCATTAGCCAACGGTGTTGCTTAATGGTTGCACAATGCATATATTGTCATGTATATGATTAGAAAGGTTGATTAGCTGAACGCCGTAAATCATTGAACTGCTTTTTAATAATGTGCTTTTATTGCATCCATATTTGTGTTACAACATTAAAGGTCCCAACATCAAAGCACTTTTCATTCACCCTAACTTTGTCTTTCATAATTTCTAAAAATGATTTGAAATCATAAAATATTCTTCCTCGTTTCAGCTCCAGTTTTAAATAATCAGTTGTGCAAATTGTGTCTCAGCTACTCCCAGCAACCCCACACAAGGGGAATGTCGGAGGGGGCTCCTGTGACCCACCCTGCTTTGAGCCATTCATCGTTGAACACGCCCTGTGCTTCGCGGTCTGGGTTCAATGTTAATTGGAGGCAGGGCATGTCTCTCACTGACAGCACCTTTAGACCATAGCCGACCGGAAAGCCATAGGGATGGCAAACGAGACACTAACCTCCCAACAACAGAAATGATTAGCTAGCTGAGCTAAAGACTCTTGCTTAGTAAACCAATCAAACTCTTGTCTCAACTATTGGGGGTGGCGTCACCTTCTGTAGGGGACATTCTCCCTATCTGAATACTAGAGAGGGGTGTGTACCCTCGGGAAATAGATTTTTAAATGTTTTTGGTTAAGCGATGTGAAATAAAACGTGACGTGATTTTTAAACACAAAGATAGACCATGAAGTGTCACTTCGCTTAGTAATCCAGATGGTCCCTGTTGAAGGGACCCTGGGCCTTTCACCAGAGGAGCCTCCACCAACTGAGTGACGATTGCTGCTTCCCTCTGCCTGGAAGGCCAGACGGTAGAGATGATGCCTGACAGGGGGCGCCACTTAGGCTTAGCCATTGACTTGCCTGGTCATTGCTTCCGAGCTGCCAGCAGTCTCAGAGCCAGGTCTGCAAAGGCTTTGGAGGACCCCCGTGCCTCCTTAGAGTGATTCCGGCGTTCCTCCACGGCTTACCAAAGCGTGTTGACACATCCTATAAAGCCGTTGATGTCACTCAGCCTTGCTTTTGACAGCTAGAGCTGAATCTGGACCGCAGTCAGGGCAGTTCCTACCCAAGCCCTGGCTGAAAAAATAAGGCAACCTCAAATGTTTCCTAGGGGCCAGAGGGAGGACCAAGCTGGCCAAAACTCAGTCCCCCTTAGGTGGAGGCTAATAATCCTGCATGGGATGCCCCCAGGATGGTGTTTTAGCTGTTAAATGTAACTAAGATCGAATTATTTTAATAGAAAATTAGTCGTGTGGTATACACAACTATTGTAAATAATATGTATTATATTGTATATGGTATCATAATGTAATAACGGAATATTACATTGAGTGGTTAGTGTGTCGTTGCACTGCTGTCTCACACTGGCTCGAACCGATCGGAGTTAGCTGTCGTTTAGAGATCCAGGGTAACAAACAAAAAAAGAGACACATATCCAGTCAGGTAGCTTTAGATGTGGTAAGATTGGAGAAATTCGTAGGTTAGAGAGGTGCGTCTCTCTTCTCCGTTTATAATAATAATGAAATTAAATTACGAAGCATATGGTTTAAAAACAACCTCTTGCACACGCCCACCTAAGAAGATGTCACAGTCCCAGACAATATTATGATAGAGGGTTATTGCTAGATTCCTAGCTACATATCTTGAAATAAAAAACGACATGTGGTGTATTAATTGCGCGTCAGAAAAGACTCCAGCGATTCTTCACAAGGACCTTGAGTACTGGTAAGACGTCCGAATCGTATTACTAACCTTAAACGTGCTAATTGTTTTTTTCTTTTTCTTGATTACACTACCTCTATCTTGTCTTATGTCTCTCTTTTTTTAACATGTAGCTTTTTCTTTACTCAGTTTTTTAAACTTACGGTTTTTAAGATAATACCTGCATAAAATTTCTTTGCTGAAGAAATTAAATAAATGCTGAGTCTCATCTAATTCTAATTAGAAAATCGTGAAACCGTATCTTGTCCGACTAACCTACTAGTGTTTTAAGGGGAGATTGGTCATCATCTTTTAAATAACTAACTTTCTGATATTATATCGATAGGATATTTCGCGATGTAAACACAGCCTATAGGTATCGAGTTAAATAGGCTATTATGTTCAGATCTCTCTCTCTCTCTCTCTCTCTCTCTCTCTCTCCCTCCGTGTGTGTGTTATTGTACTAAATAAAAAGGCTTAATTT
>JAOVYW010001980.1:176-14006 GCA_025775045.1 Hiodon tergisus
GTAAACACTCACTCTCTCAGGCCCTGGTTTCCTATGGGCAGATTCTGCTGTTAACCCTCACTCTCTCAGGCCCTGGTCTCCTATGGGCAGATTCTGCAGTAAACACTCACTCTCTCAGGCCCTGGTTTCCTATGGGCAGATTCTGCTGTTAACCCTCACTCTCTCAGGCCCTGGTTTCCTACTCTAACCGGTGCATACAGAAGAGCTTCCATACGGATCCATTTCCATGCAGGATTGTAGGAGACGGTGCAACCTTGCTTGTGGCCAGGTTTTGAAGACGATTAGCTGGGCCCACCCACGCTCATGGTGTATAGAGCAGGTGAGTCCGTTGCACACCAGCTGAGCGTCTGCCGCCGGGCCTGTTTAGGGTTCCAAGAGGCTTCAAACAATTAAGCATAGACAACAACAGTCTTTTCTACAGAAAAGGTGGTTACCCTTTATATGATATATTGTATTATATATTTATATATTATATAACTACATTGTTAAATGTTTCTGTGTGTTAACAGAGTTCTGTCCACGCATATCTTATAGTGACTCTTTTTATAAAGACTTTTTTTTTTTTGGGTCTGGTTCCAATCCAATCTATAGCATTGATTTCCTGAATATCTCAGTTAAAAGAGTGGATTTGAAGTTTTCAAAAATATCAATAGCTTTTGTTTCAGGGAAAATTGTGATTTAAATTGTTTATTGACCGGTATATTGACCTAATTTCCTGATATTTTGCTACAAAATATGAAAGGTTTTTTGTTCTCTTTGAGATGTTTCACATTATTTTCAGATTTCCCCTGAATGTGACGTCGACTTTCTGCATGTCATTCCAAAGCTTAGCTTATCACCTTTCAAATGACAAGTAGGCCTTGTTCCTATGACAACCAAGCCACAAATTATAGACTGAGAATGTGACTTGGTTTTCTGAGATTTCAGAGCTAGAGATTTAAGCCTCAAAACAATACTTTAAAGTAGCTTTTTACATCAGTACCACACACAATATATGATTATAATGGGTTTCTTATTTATATGTTGTACCCAGCCAGTGCGTTTTATGCCTAAAGATATTGGACAATGTATAATCTGAGTCTTTTCATTTTGTCTGCGCATGGAATGCTTGCAATGGGTTGATTCGCACTATAATGTCATACAATTAAGTAGGATTGTACGGACTTGTAATTCAGGACAGCATGGACATTTTGTTTTTTCTGCTGTAAGAGAAAGTATGTCATAAGCTCTGATTTTGCCATAGATTGTTTTTTAAATGGAAGGCTGTACCAGAACCCCAAAAGTGGAACCTGGCTCTTAACAAAGGAAACTTCTCAGGTTGAGAATGAAAAGGCAGAATAGAAAGGGATTCACTCTGTATAAATGACTTGCTGCGTTTCAAATGCCACTTCTTTTGTTCTCTTTCAGTTTGCCATTTCCTTGCTTTGTTGTTCTTAAAAATAGGCCTATCCTCTTTTTTGTGTTAGCTCTTTCGCTTTCCTGAGGTTTTCCCTTTCTTTCTAACAACAGTTGATCACATAGAGGGGTTACCAAATGATATAACAATAATCTTACTACTGTGTAATCGCTATTTATGTTCATTATAGCTCTGTGCCAACCTCAGACCGGATGATAACGGGGTGTAAAAGGCCTTTTAAATGGCCGATTAGATTCACTTTTTAATGTATAGTTGTTCTTGCTTCCGACACTATATAAAAACAGGAATGGCTTATTTTTTGTGGTGTGCAGCTAATAAAGCTGAACATTAAACTTCCAATCAAAGCCTCTGCAATCTAATCAGCATTTAACTCCAGTGTGGACGAGCCGACCGTGAATTCAGCATGACTTAGTTTTTTCAGCTCTGTTAAGCCAGCATTCTCTCAGTGACCAGTTTGAAGATTGGCCTCAGAGGGCTGCCGGGGTATTTATGGCATATCAGCCAAAACTGAAGTATCACCCCATTTCTCTACTTTTTGCCAGATCGCCCACAGCAAAACTGACAGTATTCATTTTTCAGCCTGTTTCTGGCATGGCTGTGCTCTGCTCTCCACAGTCACGAACAGTGCCGTGGTAACAATCACATTTACATGCGTGAATTGGAGCCTTGCACCATTTATTTCATTTCTGGAGCTAAAATAGGCTGGTTGTTTATCAGCTACAGTAATTACATTCATGGTCTCTTTATTAATCAGAGTACCAAAAAAGAGAACCAATGTATAAATATTGTGTATGACAAGGGGAAATGGAAACAAAAGAAGAGGACACGTGTTGAAAACACAGTGGTTTATTAAAATTTATTTAGGAGTACATGGGTGGTATAGGTTCTCAAACTTTTCAAGCTAGTATCCGAAAATGTCTTAATCCGTGATATTGATTTCCATTGTTTTAAATATAAATTTTCCCTTAGGTTGTTTTAATTAATGAATTTTCTCAATTAAATTAAATGTCGATGTGCCTAAGAGGCCCACTCCTGTGTTTTCCCAGACAGTTTATATTTCCAATGGAAGCTGTCAGTGCTGTGTCAAACGGACGTTTTCAGTGCTGTAGCTACCAGAATCTGTCAGTGCTGTAGCAAACAGAAGCTCTCTGTACTGTGTCAAACAGAAGCTTTCAGTGCTGTAGCTACCGGAATCTGTCCGTGCTGTAGCAAACGGAAGCTGTCAGTGCTGTAGCAAACGGAAGCTGTCAGTGCTTCAGCAAACGGAAGCTATCCATGTTAATTTTCACCCTGACATATATGCGAGCTGTGAACGTCCTAATATGAGGTGTTCCTCACTGTGTTAATCCACCCCTGCCATAGGTTTGCGTCACCAGCTTCCAGTAACCACCAGGGCAGCCTTGGTAGTGGTACCTAATTATTAAAACCTCACTTGAACACAAGATGTACATACCGGACGTGCTTCATTAATAGAAGTCATTTTGACACGTAAATTACATGACCTAGCTGAGGTACATCTTTAACAACATGCTTTGTTTTTTTACTGGCACCGTCATCTGGCTGTTAAAGAAATACTGAGATGAGTGACTTCTCTTTTCACCCTATCAGTGACAAGGCAGGCATTCTTTCCATGCAGGTAGAGAAATTACCTTTACTCTAAACTCAGCCAGAAACGTAACGGAGGAAAGGTTGAATCCACTGAGAGAGACGGGTTTTGTCAACAGTAATCAAAGGGTCACCTATCGGCCATTTATTTGATACAATCTGACTATATTTGAATGGTAATTATTCAAACATTTCATGGAGAAATATTACTCACATTGATGTGCAGTATTCTATAGTTGCATGGTTTAAGAAATACTGAACGTTGATAAAAATCTGTTTACATTTTGAAGTACCTGTGTTGGCCCTACAAACCTTTAAGCCGCTAGTTAGCTGTGGCTGTGAATGAATGCCATGCCATGGACTTTGGGATGTGACATACACACAAGGGCGTGTAAGACACAGACAGACACAGTATCTGGAAACACAAACAACTTTACTTTGCATCTCCCCCAGAATTCAAACGCAGCATGGAAAAAGGCTGATTTCATTGCATTAAAATAAACCCCCACGGTGAGCTCTTCTGCATACAAGGACACCAAAGGCTTTTAAAATGTATTTTATAAATCATTAGTGGCAAGCTATGTCCAATTTTATGTCATTCTGAAAAAATGTATCATGTGTTATAGGGAGGGGATATTTCTAGCTTGTTAAATAGACAAACAAGAAGCATTGTGCTCGTTTCAAATGTGATGGTGTAAGGTATTTCCAAACAGACAATAGGCAACCGGTTGTCAAGTCGTTGTAGAACTAACATTTATGCTTTTAAACCCAGTTTAAGACTGCGTGTCAACTTTTTTGTAATTGGCTTGGTAGCTTGTCACACAAGTTGTTTAAACTTAGAAAAATGCAATCAGGCAACCATGGCGAATCGTAACTAAAGTCGAGAAGTTAGCATGGTCTCTGATCAGAGCATAGATGATGTTTGTTTCAAAGCCAATGGAAGCAACTGACTCTAACTGCGACAGAAACAACCACTAACTGGCTAGTGGCAGGTTTGCAGCCCAGAAGGAAGCACTGCTGTTGCACTGCTGTTGTGCCACAGTTCATCACTGTAAAGTAAAAGCCCCAATTACCATCGACTCAAAGCCAGACTGCTGCTGTTTTAATAAACTCCACCAAAAATAATCTGAGAGTGAACACTAAATAGATTATGTTGGGGGATCAATGCTGCCTTACAATCCTGTCTGATATCAAAGTCTGAAATGTTTAAATGCTTTTAGCAAACAAACCATTGTTAAATCAGGGTGAATCCAGGAAAAGAGAAAAAGCAAGACTGTTGATGCTGAGGGAATTTGTAACTCCTGTCATCTAACATCTCCTGGTGAAGAGTATGTACCTATATCTGTCTGATCATCTAACATCTCCTGGTGAAGAGTGTGTACCTGTTCCTGTCTGATCATCTAACATCTCCTGGTGAAGAGTGTGTACCTGTTCCTGTCTGATCATCTAACATCACCCGATGAGAGGAGAGCAGTAACAGGTCTGTAGCTGTTCCCATCTGAGCTAATTTATTAAGAGTTTTTAGAGTGTGGGCATGTTACCAAGGCAATAGGAAATGATATTGAGAAAAGCTGCAACATTGTCTTGTAGAATACACGACAATGACAACATCAACAATAACAAAAATACTAATAACGTCATTCTCATCAAATTGATAGAATTTGTAATGATAGATGGTGAATGCTAATGGTTGTAATATGGGATTATCTTTGGTCAAAGATAATGTAATGAGTTTCAATGCTAATTTCTGTTAATGCAAGAATGTCAGGGGTCACTTAGTTTTGAATATTCAATGCCCCTTCGCGTAAAGGGACTGTCTAGGAATAGAACTAATTTTATGGAATACTGACGGTGACGAATGTTTAAACTTGAATCTTAAGCATAAAAGTATAAAACAACACTTCTGTGTTTCATGATCAGACATTTGGCAGGCTCTGTCAAAGTTACATTTACACCAGTCATTTACATGAATTGTTATACCCGTAGTGACCTACACACCACCAGTTCCATGCCATTAGCCTGAAGAGCAAACAGAAAGACAGGGCAAACAATGTAGATGCTAATAGAAAAACAAGCAATTGCAGAAGGCAATAAATCCATTAGTATGTGCATAAATCAATAACATGCATTTCTAATGTAATATTTATGTTGATTTGCTGATTTAATCAAATACTTTTAATTAGTTTTAAGAGTCTAGTGTACATATTAACAGATAATTAAATAATTTGGATAATCAACACAGCAGTCTAGGATACATATTGCACTGATGTATGTTGCATAGGCCTGGCATCATTTCTGTCGCAATTGCGTAACTTCCACCAAAGAGATCTGATTTGGACTGAACGATATCCCGTTTGTGTGAACGATATCCCTGTCTTTGCTGAAGCATGTGGTGGGGAAATGTGGAGGACACATTGTGTTACACTCACTGTGCCCAGCATGCATTAAGAAGGCAGTTAAACGCTGTGACATATTTGACCAGTTTGTTCTTCGGTACACATATTTCGCCAAATGTGAGAGAAAAAATTGTATGGTGGCTGTTTCCTTGTCCCGGAATAGGTTTAATTAGCAGTCCAATACTAGACACTCAGATTTCTTGAAACAATTTGATACAAATACATTTTGTATGAAGTAATTATTTCTGCACGGCAGTCAAATGGTTATTACCGTCGAGGCCATTTGTTGGTGCATCACAAACAGTCTCTTTTACACACTTCTTTTCCCATTGGGTCAGTAATGAACATGCATGGCCTGCATGTTCTGCACGACCTGCATGTTCTGCACGGTCTCGTGGCCTGCGTGTTGTCCCAGGTATCTCGGGAGTAAAGTAACGTTGAAAAAACAGATGACGAAGCGAGGCAGAAAAAATATATACTTCGAATATACGTCGAAGCTCTGTTGGGGAGTGAGGTTTAAACCTACTCTACTCTGTCGTCTGAAATTAAACAGGCGTAAAGATGTATACACTAACTCATGGTTCAAACATAACTTTCATGGGCAGCCTGTTTGTTGTCCTTTTCTGCGGCTCTGATTGAGATGTGATGGCAGGGGTCCCACTCTCCCCTGGGCTTGAGTGGAGAGATCTGCGGGGGTTCAAAGGGGTGACTTCCTCCATCCTCCATCCTGCTTACACCACATTGTAACATTCTGGCCGGAGCTACCCTGGAACACACACCTTTTCACCAGCTTCAGAACAGCAGTGGAAGAGCAGAATGATCTGTACCAAAAAATAGTATGAAAAGGAGTCTCCGAATAGGTGGTCCCCACAACGTGTCTGAACAAACTGCATGAAGGTAGCTAGCGTTTGTGTGTCAAGCACCAATCCTTCAGCCAGTGCAGCTTCATCAATGGAATTATATATTTTTCTCAAATTTGCAGAAATGTAATTTGATCATTGACAATTTCAGTCCTCAATACCTGGAGTGCCTACATGTGTGAGTTCTCCCTGTCTAAAAAATAGAAATGTAGTATATTTTTTAATTAAAATACAAGAAGTGCTTGTAGTCTACAACACCACAGGTGCTGGGTTTACGTTTCAACTATTTGAAAAAATTTAGATTTAGACCACACACTAAAGATATCCATTCCAATTTTATTAAGTTTATCGGAAGACAAGCCAAAACTTTTGTTTTTTTCTTTTCTTATTGTTGCTTGTAGAAAACCATATGCGCTAAAAAAAACTATTAAATTCATTAACTAAATACAGTTGAAATTATAGATTATCTTTAGTGTGTGATCTTAATTTTGTTAACTGTACATTAATGTACACTATTTAAAACATTTTTTGATATGCTGTACAAGAACAAAGCCTTTCCTTTGCGGTCACTGGATCGGTAATACTTAGCCCCTTGTTGTTGACATGATTGTATTTACGTTTATTGTCATTTATTTGGCTGTCACTTATAGTCGGGTGACTTACACAGCAGAGGTAAGAGTATTAAGTCCCCCATGATGGCTGCTGCCTTAGTCGAACACAAAGTAACACACTGATAGATGAGCTGAAGTTTGTGACCAGAAGGTTGCAGGTTAAAGTCCCCTGGAGCTGGGACTGACGGTGTTGCCATGGGCACCTGATGGTGTTGCCATGGGCACCCGATGGTGCTGCCATGAGCAAGGTGCTCAGTCGGAATGTCTTCCATAAACATCTGGGTGTGTCAATGGACTTACAAGACATTTAGAAAAGTGTGCAGTAAAACACATTTCATAGGAAATTTTAAACTGGGAGGTTAACAGCAATTTCTTTCCCTTAACACACTGGCATTGTTAGCTATAATAAAGCTTGGCACATCTGGTTTCATGTTTCCCCCACATCTGTATTGGTCAAGGATGGAGACCACATCAGCTGTTTAACGCATTAGCTGAAAATCCATTCTCTGCATAGGCACCAAGCTTAAAAATACTGTGGAGAACGGACAGTGTTGTCCTCCGTTCTCTGCACATCCTGTGAATGTGTTCGAATCAGAAGAAAATAAAAAAGAAACTGAAGATAGGGGTTATACTTAGGTTATTTTACATCCACAAATCAGGTTTTCCAATGTTGTTGTACACCTACATGCAAAGCAGAAAGGTGAAAACAGTTGAAAAGGAATCCTCCACAGTAGCTCCACGGTATTGGAAAGGCAACCACAAGGCGTCTGCTGCATGTCCCTGCCCAAAGTTTAGTACCGCTCACAGCGCTGTGATAATTAACCAGTTAATGAATACCACACGGGCTATAGCATGTATCAGACATGCCTTCTAAAATTCTACATTGAATTAAAATTTGACTCCCTTGTTAACATTTAAAGCATTTTGATTGGACACAATGGTGCGTGGTATAGATTCTCTGTTGTGGGCCATTTAGCAAATCAGCTTTGCACATGTGCATGAAAGATAGCATGTAGTGGAGCTCAGTGATGAGAAATTTGCCACTGAAGGTCACCTCACTTCTAGAGAAGACTTTGATTGGTTTCCTAGCTTAGGGACTTGAGTCTTCAGTTCAACAAGCTAGCCGTTTCTCCTGTGTGCAGCCGTTGAGAGATCCGGGTTTTATTCCTTATCAGGGGGCTGGTGTGCTGACCCACGTAGCTTACACAAGCAGTGCATTGTTTCAGGAAATATGTGTGTCTCTATTGAGTAGATCAGTGAAACCATGTTGCCGTTTCCATTCCCAGTTCACATTAGCACAAATACAGGACACCCTGGTTTGGATGGTCATGGCAGTTTCAATGGGGTAGATGGAGACATCCAGTGTCAACACTGGTGAGGGTCCCTTTAGAAGTGTAGGCAAGCATTTTGCAGTGAGGCTGCATGAGGAAGACAAGCCTGCCAGTGATGGGGTGTCAGTGCTAAACAATCGCAGCCAAACGACGTCATTTATACTACTAGTCATCTGGAGTCCGTCCCAACAGGGACATAGACAAAAAATCATATCATAAAGCATGAATCCGTCTGTGGCTACCGTGAAATATGCTGTGTTTGTCCTGGTAATGTTGTTTACCCCATCTACGCTGTGTCTATTCAGAGAAATGACTGGCATCGCACGCCTTTATTTATTTATTACATTAACGGATTCTTCATCAGGACATGCTTTTTCTGAAACAGAATAGCCTGTGAAGGTTTAATGGCCACCACGGACAGGCGAGGTGGAGATGCTGTTATTAAATGTGAGTTAAGAATTCAACGCGCTTCAGCGAGACTGTACTCCCCTCCCTCGTCGAGGAATTCAGCAACAGCGATTGTATCTGGCTCCCAGTCCCGCTCCGCGGTGTCGTTACACAGAAAGCTCGACTGTTTCAGCTGACTAATACAATGATCCTGTTTGCATCTCATGAATATTTACACAGAAGACGCGCCTGTCAGATGGGACCTTTCTGCTTTGTACTTCCTGCCTGACAGGGGCTGAGACACAGGCAGATGGATGTGTGCTTTTCAGGCCTCTGTGCTCCAGGTGTTTTGGTGTTGTACGGGGTATCTGCTAGCTTCCCCACCTTCCTGTTTATCATATAAAGTAACATTCGGAAACGCTGAATTGGCCCATTTAAGCGTGGTGCTGCGTGACACCACTAGATGAAGCAGGCCAATAAAGAGATTAAAGCTCTATATGATTGTCCTATTTTTCGTTCTCTCACTCAAGGTAAGTCTGCCAATCTGACAACACAAAACGGTCTGTTCAAATCCCGGAACGATGCAAGGGTAAAATTCTAAACTAACCCATTCGACTAAAAATCCAGTACTTTTATGGCAACAATAATAAAAAAAAACATGATAATAATAATACTGATGATTAATAATAATAATAATAATAATAATAATAATCTATACTTACTGTAAAAAGGCAAAACTTCTCTGAGCATGCTAAGACCATTGAAAGAGACAGTTACAATGTCAGTTACATTGAAAAGGCACCAGGAAGAACAAGGTACAGTTTCAATAATGACATGTTCTAGCCAAGTAAACATCATGGTCAAGCTTTTATTGTCAATATCCAATTCAATATCAGAAAATAATAAAGAACACAGACGATAGCAAAGGGGCAATTTTCGTGCAGCGGTATTGAGGTTTCGTGGGCCACTGAAAAAAAAAAACAGCCTTGTGCTTCTCACAGGGGCGTCTTCCTGGGGTCCACAATTACTCTGCAGCAGCTGCGCTGTTCAGTCAAAATGAATTTTCAGGTGGGTAACTTTTTTTCCAGCTAGGCAGTCTTTTGGACTCAGCACACAGCACAACACAACAACACACCCTTTGTTCTGCGTTGTGGCATCAAAAATATGTTTATGTAGTGGTGCTTTAAAAGGGATAAGCTTTTTATTTTTTGGGCTTAGACTGGCCCCTTGCACCTGGCCCTCTTGTCGAGGTTGTTGTCTCCCCCCATTTGAACATCATGGACCTGAATGAAACAGGTGGGTATAGGATTCTGGGGATGCAGCATCCTATCTCCCTATAGAGATTTACTCCATGGTTAAAGGGTCTGGGATCTTCGTCCAGAACTTCAATAGATGAACATGTGGAAAACATCAACTATTTACAGAAAGGAGATCAATGGTTCGAATGTGAAATATAATTGCATCTTTTTAAATTAACTGCAAAAAACAATGCTGATGTACTCATATGGAGCACAGGAAGTAGCTGTTTGTTTAATTCCGTTCTCATCAAACCGCTCATTTGCAATGGTAATAACCTTGCCCCATTGGCTTGCATTGATTCCGCCAACCCCCCATTATGAACTTTCTGATAACAGTTCCAGGGAAATGTCACAATATGATTTGTCAAATGTGTGCTAAGTCAAACTATCAGCTTTGAATTACTTTTTGTTTTACAAACACGATGATACACGTGAGCAGAACCCTAACCCTTAGCAATGCCGTAACGATTGCCAGTCAGCTAAACAAGTAACATGATGTTGGTGACAGCATTCAGGGTATTCAAAGGTAACTCAAAAGTGTGAATGTAAAGATAATGAGTGAAGTTGAGGTTGGAATGATGTCTAAAGGTATTGTTAAATATAACTATATATATATATATATATATATATATATATACACACACACAGACACACACACACACACACTCAGAGGCTAGTACTGTGTTGGACACCCCCCCCTTCCAGAACAGTCTGAATTCTTCAGGGCTTCAGATACAATCCACAGGCAAGTTAGCCCATGCTGACACAATAGCGTCGCGCAGCTGCTGCAGATTGGACGGCGGTACATTCATGCTGCGAACAGCCTGTTCCATCTCACCCCAAAGATACTCCACTGGATTACGGTCTGGGGACTGGGCTGGCCATTCAACTTAACTGAGCTTGCTGGCATGTTCCTGGAACCATTCTGAGCACAGTAGCCTTAGTCGGAATTATCCATGTGGCAAAGGTTAAACTGTAGCCATAAAGGGATGCACCTCGTCAGCACAATGATTAGATACGTGGTGTTTAAACATTGCACAACTGGTATTCCCCTCTCACCACTGCCACCAGCCTGTACCATTTACACCAAAAAAGATGAGTATATTCCAAATCCTAACTCATGCTATTGGCATGACCTAACAAGAACCACAATTTGTCAGGCCAGGCAATGTTTTTCCACTTCTCTGCCTTTGTCCTGCATTTGTGGTTGTGAAACCATTACGGTAACAGGCTAGCTAACAAACACAGCAAAAAATCAATGACTAGTGGCTTCAGTTTAGAACATACAACCTGCTGATGTATGTGAATTGTCCAAGATAACATAGTTACACTAGTAAGTGTTCCCCCTACTAGGTAGGAGTGGATATGCCAGCTTGATAAATTTCAGTTGTTTGAAGTGAATGCTATTTTCCTTATATTAGTTTTTTTTTAAATAAAAATTAATACTCAATAAATTAAAATAAAAGAAGTGTGCTCCATACACTACCATTCCCATTAAAGAGGATTAATGCCACAAATCATTGGCCCCACAGGGATCTCATAATACTGACTGGCTGTGCCTGCCTGTCTCTGCCTTTCTGTGATATTGTATTGCTCTGTACATGTCGCTCCGAATAGACTCATTCAATAAATGACAATACAGAACTGCTTCTTTTGTGGTTTGAACTGTCCTCTGAAGGGCCGTTACCCAGCACCAAGAACCCAACAAACAACAGAGTGAGCACCACACTTAAAAACACATAATGATGCAACAGAAGTCAGGGGGATGTGTTTAATATGTGTAATGTTGGACACCTGTGTTTTCCTCACTTATTCAGTCTACCTAGAATCGCAAATTTTATCATTGCCTTTTTTCTCCCCAGACAAAAATGTAGCTTGAAGTATCCTTTTTTCTGAAATAAATTAAAGTACTGAGATTTCTTTCTCAGGGGAATTTGGGAACTGACTGAGCTCCATCTACTGCATTCGGTGGTTATTGTTCTTGCCTTGTGTAGGCTGCTGTCCCCCTGGCCCATATGCCTAAAATAATGAATTAGGTTTTTACGAGCCCTATGTCTTTACGGTTTTCAGTTATACACTAAAACTAACATTTATCCATAGCTCAATACCATGGACGTTTGGTTTAAAGGGACTGAGTGGTTCGTAACATTGATTTGTCCAGATAGTGTTGTGCTTTCTGCATCTTGAGAACACAGAGACGCGGCTTTGAAACTGACACAACTTCTCAAAGACTGAGGTTTAGTGAGGGGTTTATGTGTGGATCAGAAAACCAAGTTGGGAGGTGCAGGGTCAATGGGAGCAGATGGTGACTGAACAAGTCCACATGGGATTCAGGAATGTTAATTGACCGATGAATTGAAAGGAATTGTATTGAGCATGAGTATTGCACCTGTAAAATGATTTTGTCCGCTGGTAGCTTCCACAGCAAGCCTGTGAGGTCACAAATGAATGTCAGTGTCCTTCATTAGCATTAGCTGGGCAAATACGTAGTGCAAACGCACCAGCATCACTGCTAGAATAGAAGCTAATAATGACGTCCAGCACTCAGCTAAAGAACACATCCACATAAACACATACATTTCCAAAGTTGTGTTAGGTTTGCTTGAATACTTTGATGAGTTGAATAAGTGAGAAACTTCAGAGCACATGCTATTTATAACAAGTTTGATCAAATTTAGCTACGTTAGGACGTACTACATTATTTGTTACTGCAAACAGTTTGACAGTTTTAATTTTATTGAAAATTGGTACAAAGATGTATTAAGGAATATGCAGACAATGGTCAAATCTGGTAAATCTGACCTAATTATAATTATTTTTTATATGATATCTGAGGAAAGTTTTTTTTTTAAATACATGCCAAAAATATGTCTGCAGGTAAAAATTTGGTTTGGTGGTTCTTGGATAAAAGTCTGCTAGGAGCCACAACCTGAAGCCATTTGGACATACCCAGGCCCGTCCTGATGGACAGAAAGGACCTCAAATTTAAAAAAAATTGTGAATATTTAAATTAGTTAAATATTTAAAGAGTTCCAGCAGAACTGGCAAAGGGGATAGATTGGTTTAGACTGCTAAGTTTTTGATGTTTGAAAAGGTGTTTTTGTTGCTAATTAAAAGCTTTGCTCTTTTAGTTTTCCCTACAAAGGGTGTGATGATTTTCCCTTTTCGGTTTTTGTCCAGGAATTGGCTGCTGGAATGGCCAATAAAATGAATCCCTTTTCTCCCTGTGTCTGACCACTTCCGGACCGGGCACGCCCCATTTTCCTTGTTAACTTGAAGTCTCTACGGATATTGTCAAAATTTTATAAAATTATGTATTTTTTGAATACAGAAGCGTATCAATCGTAAAATTTGCTATAGTTGTTATAGTCACATCTGGAATAATATGTTTTTTCATTGAGTGTGGAGCCGTCTTTTTTACGGTTTTTTTAAATGTATGTTTCGACGACTCAAGTTTGATCCCCAGCTACAGATGGTGGAAGCCTGATGGGGTTGAATTGTATATATATATATAAGAAACATTGCTGTCACTGAATTAAGCTGTTCTTTTTGGGAGACGTAGGATGAAGCCCTTTCCTCTACACCATGGAACAATATGTTGCCATGGCAACGTCTTGTGCGGTGCATGGCTTCTGCATTAACTTGGTCTGCACTGGTTTTCAGCATATTTCGATGTCTGACACCCATCGGCCTCCCAAAGACCCCCTTTCTCAAACATGTCTCACCTATAAATTGTTACACCAGGGAAGCGCCCTGAGGAGCTTGAGCAGTGTGTGGGTTTGGCGAAGCAGTGCTGAGTAAAATATCATCACGCTAAGTAAAATGGCATTGTGCTGAGTAAAATAGCATTGTGCTGAGTAAAATATCTTTGTGCTGAGTAAAATAGCATTGTGCTGAGTAAAATAGCATTGTGCTGAGTAAAATA
>JAOVYW010001981.1:0-11454 GCA_025775045.1 Hiodon tergisus
GTGTGTGTGTGTGTGTGTGTGAGAGAGAGAGAGAGAGAGAGAGAGAGAGAGAGAGAGAGAGAGAGAGAGAGAGAGAGTGTTTGGTCGTGTGCGTGTGTGTAAGTGAGTGTGTTTGTATGCGTATTTTTGTGTGTGCGCATGTGCAAGTGAGTGTGTTTGTGTGTGTGTGTGCGTTTGTATGTGTGTGCGTCTGTATCTGTGTGGTGTGTGCGTGCATGCATATCTGTTTTTGTGTGTCTGTGTGGTGTGTGTATGTGTGCGTCTGTATCTGTGTGGTGTGTGTGCGTGTGTGGTGTGTATGTGTGTGCGTCTGTATCCGTGTGGTGCGTGTGTATATGTGTGTGCGTCTGTATCTGTGTGGTGTGTGTATGTGTGTGTGTGTGTGGTGTGTATGTGTGGTGTGTGTGTGTGTGTGTGTGTGTGTGTGCGTGTGGGTGCGTCTGTATCTGTGTGGTGTGTGTGTGTGTGGGTGCATTTGTGCGTGCGTGTGTGTGTATGCGTCTGTATCTGTGTGGTGTGTGTGTGTGTGTGGTGTGTGTGTGTGTGTGTGTGTGCGTGCGTGCGTCTGTATCTGTGTGGTGTGTGTGTGTGGGTGCATTTGTGCGTGCGTGTGTGTGTGTGCGTCTGTATCTGTGTGCGTCTGTATCTGTGTGCGTCTGTATCTGTGTGCGTGCGCGCGTGCGCGTGTGTGTGTGTGTGCGTGTCTGTATCTGTGTGCGTGCGTGTACGTGTCTGTATCTGTGTGCGTGTGTGCGTGCGTGTGTGTGTGTGTGTGCGTGTCTGTATATGTGTGCGTGCGTGCGTGTGCGTGTGTGTGTGTGTGTGTGCATGTCTGTATCTGTATCTGTGTGATGAGGAAGAGCTCCCAGCACGATCAGGTGAAGCTGAGGAGCTGGGTAGACACCTGGAAATTGAATGGGGACCCCCTGCAGTGGTGCCTCGTCTTCCTGTCCATCAACTGTTGTCAGCGTGTCAGACAGCCGCTTGGCCCGGGAGCGTGGACAAAGCACCCTGTAGAACACAACTCAGGTGTTTTTTCACCAGTGTCTGATCTCAGTATCCGGCCCGGGGCTCGTTGACGGGGTAGGGATCAATTCAGGACCAGCATCAGAGCCCCACACAAGAACACACAATGTTAAGAGTTTTCCCTCTCTCCCCCAGACGACACGCAGCGTAACTCTGTTACAGTTTACGCCGTATCGTGCTTTTTATTTAGGGTCGTCATACAAACATTGCGTGTAGTGCAATTTTTAAAACGCTTCTTTTTTTGAAGAACGCGAGCAGGAACTTTTTCTTTTTTCCCTTCTCCGTACATGACTCTCACCATTTTACAGAAATTAGAGCACACACATATCATATTTAGCATATAGCTATTTTATATTACATTTGAGGTCACGGTACCATACTTAATATCTACAAGAGCTGGTCGTTTCTGCACCAGTGCAACTTCTTCTTAAACCCCCACTCATTACAATAATAGTGTACAATAAAAACTCTTCCCTGCCAAAGTGACCATCTGAGAATTCGCATTGAAGGCGCCGCGTTGAGACAGCCACCCGAGACGGTCTCGTGCTGGGCACTGAAAACCCACAACCCACAGCCCACAACCCCACAGCCCCACAGCCCACAGCCCCACAGCCCACAGCCCCACAACCCACAGCCCCACAGCCCACAGCCCCACAACCCACAGCCCACAGCCCCACAACCCACAGCCCCATTCCTGGGTGTGAAGGGCAGTTTCTTCCCCAGCATTCTGCCCCGTGTCCCGGCAGAGGTCGCGTCTCTCACTGGCACCGAAGCTCATTAATGCACCCGCTCCCAGCGCTCAGCCTGTCTGAGTTTCCTCGGCGGTCAACCCGGGAGGAAATCAAGTCCTGTGCCTTTGACTCGAATGGGTCTGTGGAACCCAGCTGAGGGTTGTCTCCTGCTGGCCAGTATAGTCTGACAGCTACTCGGGTTTAAAGCCAGATCTGAAAGCGTGTCATGATCAGCGCTGACATGATGGAGCACACGTGTGCTGCTAAACACAATGATCATCGGCCAATGGCGGTGGAGCGCGCACACACACACACACACACACACACTAAAACACACAAGGCTTACACATGTGCACACATACAGAGCCACACACAGAAAGCAAGCAAAGCCAAATACATCAGGCCTTATATTTTCTTCATAAACAACATAGTAATTAGGCTTATTGTAGGAAAATACAGACTGAAAAATCCTCCCACCCTTCTGCACGACACATTCTAAAACAATTAGCAATGCCGCTGTGGGGTTCTTAATGGGGAGATACCAGAGTGCCAGAGATGACATCTTTCATCCTGGAAAACCCGTCTCAGTGCATGATTAGGAAACATGTCCGGGTGCATGATTAGGAAACATGTCTGGGTGCATGAATAGGAAACATGTCTGGGTGCATGATTAGGAAACATGTCTGGGTGCATGATTAGGAAACATGTCTGGGTGCATGATTAGGAAACATGTCCGGGTGCATGATTAGGAAACATGTCTGGCTGAGAAGCAGTGAGGAGTGGCTTATTCAGGAGGCCGTCGGAAGAAAATCGAGTGATCTAGGCGAAGTGCCTTCTGATCTGTCATTGCTGGAGTGTGTGCACATGAATTAATTGAGCTGTATGTCTGTCCACCGCGATACATAGGTGAATACCCTGCTCCACCAGAAAACAATCCACCTGCTTCAGGGTTCCCCCAGGATGTGCCAGTGCATAGCTGCCATTTAACTGCAGCTGACTGACGTTTCTCCAATCCTTGTGATTAGGAACGCGGTTTCTTATTTCCAAAACCTGGGAGTCAAGGGCATATCGATACATTGGAATAGTATTTACAAATGTTGAGCTTTTAATGAGAAAAGAGTGCGGCAACATGCACAGTCTATATGTGTATAGTAAGCCCTGCATCTACCCTGTATGTTTTATACATTTTGTACACTTTTCTGCATCACGTTTTATGTAACGGCATATTTATTTGTCTGCTTGTGTTAATGTGTCCAGCACACATGGTCCCGCTGAATGGCAAATTAACTGTGTACTGTGGGCCAGAGTGGGAATAAACGCTTGTGTAAATGAGTCAGCCAGCATCCTACACACATGCTAATCCTTTCAGCTCCGACGCCCAGCCTTTCACGGAGATGCAAAACAAAGATGGCCTTGATGAAAGAGGAGATCTTTGGGGCCTACAGGTCAAACTTAAAGAGTTCAGATTTCTCACAGAAATACCATGGCACAGGCACAGATTTCTTAAAAAAAAAAAACAAATCGCTCTGCCTAATATTGTGTCCGATAAGGATTCATTACTGGCTGGCCCGTGCAGCCACAGGATTGCACAAATGCACAAGTCTAGAGCTGACATGCTCCTTTTTATCACAGCCAACATCGACGCCTTGTAACCTGCGGTCCGATCGACATTCCGGACAATTGGAGAAGCGGTACTCCACAAACTTAAATTTATTAATCACCATAGGCAGCTGACATGCAACATGTGTGGACTACCGTTAGACACACAGATCTGGGATCTTACCATAGGGGGCATTACTTCTGCTCATTACTGTGCACTTGCCTAAGCCCTTCTATACAAAGTGGCAGTCATGAATATGAATGACCCTTAAAGGGACCGCGCAAAACTCAACTGTTACACTGTGTGCATGAAACGTGAGCACAGCAATCAACAATCCACACCCATTGTCCATTTCTGGCATCACATTGTAGTGATTGTGTTATCTATTTCACATCTCTCACTCCCCCAATGAACAGCATCTTGTCTCCAAGATTCACTCAGAACATCTTCAGATCGGAGCTGAGATTTTACCAGTCAATGGAGATCAATAGAGGTTAATCTGTATTTTGCACCTGCAATTTATATCTGTATGTTCCTTAATTTCCACTTCATTTTTACAAATTTTCTTTGTTCTAGCTTCTTGCTTTCCTTTATAATTATTTAGCTAGCTATTTATTTCTGTCTTTATGTATATGAGACTTCAGGCTGAATACATAATGAACATTGGATTCATTTGGTGTAGTTTAATACCAGCGAGCATTATTCTTCTATTTATCTAACACATGTAAATGACAAAAGCGTAGTGGCAAGGATAGACAGGGCCTCATATTGACCTTGCCCCTGCCCAGGTACCGTTCTGAGGCTGGTTCTATTTCTGGACAATTTCACAGTCTGAAGCTTGTTGAGGTTCACGGGAAGGCATCTCGCAGTACAGCTGAATTTGGCTGGTGTTTATGTCACGTCGGAAAAATGTGCAGTTCACGCTGAGCACAACCCAGCCAGCCGCCACACGACAGATGTGTGACGGGGAGCACCTGTAACGTCAGCCCCCCACCCCGCGCCACCCCGCCCTGCCTCGCCCCGCCCACATTTCCTGAATCTAGCCCGGGAGAGTGAGGCCAAGTCTCCCAGATTAAAGGCAGCCGTCGCGCCCACGTTTCACCCCGGCGGAGACGGTGCGAAGCGAGCACATTTGCTCTGCGCCGCGCGGCGCGCCTCCCATCTGCTCACAGAGCCGGAGAGCCACAGGGGCCTTGTCAATTAGCTCAGTAATTAGTTTCTCAGTCCCACTGCCTCACCCAGGAGCAGACCTTGCGCACATGCGTGTGACGGCGGCGGCGCGTGACTCAACCATCTCTGCTACACGGCTCTCAACGTCTTCCCGTAACCCCACGGATGCTGGTCAGCACCGGTGCACATTACTTTCAGGGACATCAGAAGCTCAGACCCAATTATCTGTGGTGACCGCGGCTTCCCACTGGAGATGTGAACCCCAAAGATTTTTACAAAACTGACAGAGGATGGATTCCACCTGTAAAACACCTTAACAATGTCACGAGTCACGGATCTTGAGTTTTGTAGAAAAATACATTGTCAAATGAGCCAATATTTACATGCAAATTTAAAAGCAGTTTTCATATCTTTGAGCCAAGAGGATAGACTCCTAGCAGCAATGTGAAACAGATTCTCACAGCACTGAAGAGGTTTAAATAAATAAAAAGGATTTAAAACGTATAAAATTATACAGAAAATAAGACATTACCATGGGAACTGAGTACCTGCTCACCCTACTGGGTTTGATACATTTAAAACATTACTTAAATGCCACTGCGTGCAGTTACAAACAATGAAACCAACCCTCACAAATTCCTTAACTCCGGCCTCAGAAAACCATACAATACATGCATCCAGAGATGTTTCCTAATCATGCACCCAGACATGTTTCCTAATCATGCACCCGGACATGTTTCCTAATCATGCACCCGGACATGTTTCCTAATCATGCACCCGGACATGTTTCCTAATCATGCACCCGGACATGTTTCCTAATCATGCACTGAGACGGGTTTTCCAGGATGAAAGATGTCATCTCTGGCACTCTGGTATCTCCCCATTAAGAACCCCACAGCGGCATTGCTAATTGTTTTAGAATGTGTCGTGCAGAAGGGTGGGAGGATTTTTCAGTCTGTATTTTCCTACAATAAGCCTAATTACTATGTTGTTTATGAAGAAAATATAAGGCCTGATGTACTTGGCTTTGCTTGCTTCCTGTGTGTGGCTCTGTATGCGTGCACATGTGTAATGTGTAATGTCTTGTGGAGGTCCTAGACTAAAGACTTTTACCAAGACTAAAATGTTCTCACAAGCTTAAATAAAACTTTTGAAAATGTTACTTATTTCTTGACTGAAAAGAATCATTGGAGAGGCTTGGTAAAATCTATACAGAGAAATAGAATCTCTTCTGTTTCTTCGAGATTTCATAGGCAGTTGGATCTGCCTTAGACAATTCCAGTAAACCCCCTCAGTTTCATAAAGGGGTATTATTGAAAATTCCAATCAGCTGCAAGCAGTACAGCAGAAAAACACCCTTTGAATTTGGGTGAATCATGAAGGGTAACCTGGAGTCTGCTCCACTGAGAAGCCAGACCTTGTTTACCGTCAGTGAACAATTATTGATTTCAGTTTTTATGACATTACTGTACCCAGGGGAAAGCAATATAAAGTGGGTGAATCCCTGATTAATCTTGGGAGTACGGATATTCCCCGAGTCTCCCTGGGGAACAGGAAAACAAACAGGCAATATCTCATCGTGTCGCCTAGAAACTATCCCAAGGGTGGAGTGGCTGTTGGCACATGGATGGAGCTCCAACACACGACTTTACCTCACCGCACCATAATTTAATGAAGGTGGTAAATGTCCTCCGTCAGCAATGTCCAACGTGAACGTACCTTAAGGGGAATGTACCAAATAGAAAGAACGTATACATTTTATGTATACAGTTAAATTTGAAATATGAATTTGTCTGTTTCCTTTATGAACATATTCATTACACATGAAAAGTACCAATAATAGACATTTGTGGGGAATTTCTATTCTGCCCGTCCCTCCGCTTCTCTGTTGAGAAAGAGTGACGCCACACGCTTAAATCTGAGACCAGTGTCCCAAAACATAGGCAGTGTTGCTATGCGACTGTACTCCCAGGATCCAGCTATGATTTGTCTTATTAGACAATGATTGATGGTCGCCTAGGGAAACGGCTTGACTGAACCAGAATTGTATCACTAGGTCTACAGTGAGGCTGTGTACAAAGGGAGGAGTGGATATCGAATTCCTGAACAATTTGTTGCTAGCGCAGAGAACACACACACCCACCTGACAACTGATGTTCTGTCTCAATTTGGCTTTGGACAGTGTCTTGAATAGGAACAAATGGAAAGGAAAATTTGCAGGTTGTTTCTCAAGCTTTCCAGATAATTTACTAGGCTATTATAATTTTTTTAAATATAATGCTAACAAACATAAATGCCAAAATCAGAAAATAAGGACAGAATAGAGAAAGCACCGGAACAAAAGAACAAGAAAGCAATAAAAAGTACCACTTTATGGTAGACGCCCAACATTAAGAATTCTTTTTTTTTTTTTTTTTTTTTTAAAGTGTTGGAGAAGATTCTTGCATTTTGTTACACTTTGCCTAGAATCTGTCATTTCTCCAGCTTTCGATGCACGTTTGGCCTGCCAATCCAGCTCGCAGCTCACAGCCCTCCCCGACCCACGAACATGCAAGTCAGCTGCTGAGCGGTGGAATAGATGTAGATACTAAACAGAAGGAAAAAGTGACGGGCCGAAGGACGGAGCCACGGTGGGAAACCCGTCTGAATCCGAACAATAACATTTTGACTTGCACAACACAAATTGACATCCAACTTGGGTACAACCAGTCTAATCTAAGCCTGTGCATCTCCAGAAGCCAGAACGGTTTTTATTCAGTATATATTTGATATTCAGTAGTGACGCGATCGGAAAATGAACACAACTCGGTGGACAGGCGTGTGTCATTTACACCTCAACAGCAGGTCTCTACGTACATTTCTACACATATCTTGATACTGTGGGCTGGGTACAAGAACAACACTGTTTTCCACGTTTAGACTTATCATAGGGAAACCGGTTTGTGAGGGGGGATGAAAGAGTTCATTACAGATGGAGATGTTGGGTAAATTAAAAACGGGAGATTCTTGCATATGCATATTATAATACATGACTATATCGGTTCACATGTTTGTGCTGATGTTTGCTATAATGTGAAACTGATAAATGCTGCAAGCTAAAATGACTATATAAGCATTGAAACAGGGGAAATTTGGCGGGAAACAGGGGAAAAACTCTGAATACGACAATAAGGTTTGGGTTGAAATCACTGTCAAATACATATAAACAAGGGCTTTCCATGCTGTGCAGCTATAAAACACAGGGGAGATTTTCCCAGGGTAACGACATGCCAGGATATCTGGCCCAGTTATCAGGCCCCTCTGCGCACCTCGTTTGCCTCTTAGGGCCCTCCTCTGCTCGTCTTCTCGTCCCGCTGCGCGTCTCGACTTGATATTTTCTCCGTTTGGTCACAGCCGGTGGTCCCCTCAGGCCTGCTGCTGATTTATTCTCCCTCGCAGAAGGGGCGGAATGCCATTCGGGTGAGTAAAGGAACCTGCAGTCCCCAGCACTGGCGCTGCCACGTCCGGGGTCGCGCACCCCTGGCATCACGTCTCCTTTCATCCTCTCTGTTTATTTTCCTAGCAGGGCCCCCCCCCCCCCCGGTGCCCGTTGGCGTCTCAGCGTATGGAGTTGGCAGTTTTGTGTGCGTGTGAACGGGTGCCGGAGGCCAGGGGGGGGAGAAGCACGGTCCCCGAGCTTGTTAACTCAAAGGATTTGTATTAGAGTAAACAAGGTGTCACAGCGCGGGCCGGACCCAACCGCGTCTGTCTGCACCTGTGAGGATGGGTTTAATCAGCAGACAAACAGGGTATAGAGGGTACCATTTCTGTGTGGCGTTCCATTCCACTGTCACCATTTACATTCAGATGTAAGCTTAACTTCTTCAATTTCAAACATGTACCAGATTACTTTAAAATTGCTAATGCAAATTTGAGGGCCACACACTCAAGTTATGACTATTGATCTGCTGAAGCATGTGTTAAAGTTATTTGTATTTGTAGGTCAACTACATGAAACACTCACTGAAATAGCCTTGTAATTTTGAACATATTATGTGTCGTAAATAATTGATTTACATAATACAATTTTCATATTAAAAGCATAATATGGGAATTTTGGGGGGGGAAAAAAAAATCTAACTAATCTGGTCATCGAATATCATGATTGGCTAAAAACATCTCTGTTAATCCATTACTATTAAATAATATGAATATAATATAATGAAATGAAAAGTTTTAAAACATCAAAAATAAAATGAATACTATAAAGGGCAGTAAACAAAAACCTTTAAAAAAGACCAAAAATAAATAAGTAAAATCAATGGTGTGACCATCCTTTGCCTTTCAAACTGCATCAATTCTCTTGGGTACACTGTCGTGCAGTTCTATAAGGCAATCAGTAGACATCTTGGAGGACTTTCCACAGTTCACTTTCTTCTGTCTGTCCAGGTAATCCAAGACAGCCTTGATGATGTTGAGATCAGGGCTCTGTGGAGACCATACCATCTGTAGCAGAATTCCTAGTTATTTTTTTCTGGAATATGAATGTTTGGATATAAACATCAAAAACCTGTAAAAGCTCTAGGTTGCCTAAGACTTTTGCATAGTACTGTATTAAATTCCCATCATGTTTCATGAAAATCAGACATATAATTCATGATTTGTAAAAAAAAAAAAACGACTTTAATACGGATCCCCACCAATCGCTGGAAATTTTTTATCAAAATGAATCCAGATATGTCAGCAACACTTTATCATTGTAGAGACCATCTTCAATTTAAAAAAAATGAACCTTCAATCTGCAATGGTTCTTAATATCTGTGAGAGACATCACAAAACCATCACAAATGCAGGCTGGACCAGAGTTTCAAATAAAGAAATTCTCAGCAAAATAGTTGAAATTGGAGCAGAATCAACTATAATTAATGTAAGAATGATATGGGCTAAATCAATGGAACTTTGGGGTTAAAGAAAAACACACACAGAGGTTCATTCTTTTATCACACTTGAACGATACATTTAATTTGCCAATTGATTTTTCCCGGACACTAAAATGGTCACATTTCTCCCAGTAAGAATGGCTTCAATGCCTTTCACCCAAGTATACGTCTTTTAGGACAACGTGAAGAGTGGGGCTTTTACCACATGGCAAATGACTCCCGGTCGAAACTACATTTGAAATTCAAAAGAGGTGTTGACCCCACCATCTGCTTTTGTCACTGGTCTGAGAACAGTCAGTGAGGCCTGGCCAAACAGCTCCAATGTCATAACCCCCCCCCCCCTTCAATCTCAATATTGAAGCACAAAAACTGAAAGTGTGTTTAGGAAAACAAAATCAAGGCTTTAAAGATGAGATGTCATTGGGAGGTATCAATACTGGCCCGTTTGCCTGGTGATTTCTGAAGGGAAACCAGCAAAGAATGCTGAAAAGCCTGTCACCACTGGGTTGAGAGCTGGCAGGTTGTATTCAGTATTCCGAGTTAGTGTGTTAATAGCAGCAGAGTCCAATTTCATAAGCTAAAAGCTAGCACCTGCCAATATTCTGGAGCCTAGGTGTTACACCTTCCAAGCAGTAACAGACTTACAGAGCAGAATTCTTTTTGTTTAGTTTTAAAGAATGGGAGAGCATATTCAGGGGGGGGAAATATTATATGTCTGCTTGAGAGCGTGTGTGTGTGTGTGTGTGTGTGTGTGTGTGTGTGTAAAAGAGTAATATAATTCCTTGCTCTCATTCAAAAAACGTACGTAATAATCAAGACACAAGGGTCTGGACCTTCATCTACAAACAGCTATAACGAGAGCCCCTCCATTCCCTCTCTTACTAATTGGTCAAAGCACTCTCTGTGTCTGCTCTCATTGAGCAGAGAACCCCTCACGGCAGGTGACCGTGACCGTGTCCTGATGACTTAGAGGCTCAACACGCAACGGGGCAGCGGGTAGCTCCGCGTTTTCCGGCCCACTGTTAAGTATGCAAATCAACATCTGCTCCAGAACCCATTTTGCGCCACCTTGCCGTACGTTTAATATGCAAATATGCAAATAAATCCAATTTGGTTTCTCTTTTTGACTGGTTTTGGTCTCTTTTCTTTCAGCCTGCGAAGTGAGCAGATGTGCATCAGAGGAAACTTCAAACAGAGGTAATAATGATGTCGCCAGATACCACCCTGGGAGGTTGTAATGCTGAGACTAACATAGAGGGAAGAGGGAAAAGCTTTAATACCCAGCGCCTAATTAGGGGGAGACACTGCTTCAGCCTGTTATTTCATAGCTCGTTCCTCATACTGAGAGTTAGGGGCCCTACAGGGTGGACATCATCGTGATGATGCATGTCTGGTAGAGGGTCTCATGTTTTTGCACAGACAGCAAGCAAAGGGCTTTAAAATAATATACTGACTGATAACAACGCATTATGCTTTCAGACATTTGGACCAAGCTTCATTCCTGTGCAGGTTTAGCAGACCTAGCTCCTTGTTGTCGTACAGGAAACGGATGTCACCCTGACAGATTTGGCGCTGAAAACCTGTTTATATAGTCATGATGAGTTCAATCCAGCAGTCCACCGAGGCACATTGTCTGAGCATTACCTTTTGTTGCCCGAGGAACCCGTCTCCGTCGCATGTCTCTGCTGATGGTAGTCGACAATCTTTCAACCTAATAATGCAGCCCTCTCCTCGGGGGGGCTGCGTTGGCCTGTCCCCGTCTCTCCACAGCCACACCGTTAGACTCCCTGTCTCGTTCACATGAAGGTTGTCCTCAGATGGATATCGAGGCCTGACAACGCCTCCTCCGCCGCTCCCAAAAAGCCCTTCATTAAAGGAACGGGTGAGAGGCGGAGTGGGCGCGCGGCCATTGGAGAGGCTCAGAACCGCCACTCTCCTGGTGGAGACAATGAAACTGCAATTACGGCAATCAGCCACACGTGCAGTATATTGAACCACAATGCAAACT
>JAOVYW010001983.1:0-15600 GCA_025775045.1 Hiodon tergisus
CTGAAGAGCGATTATTGTTTATTTTCTGTTTATTAAAATAAAGTCGGCAAGAAGCCGAAGAACCCAGAAGTGTGTTTAATACATTTGTATGAATTTGCTAAATAAAAATAAACAAATAAAGCAAAAATTGAGGGGTTTGACTATTGCATCATGCACTTTTCAGCTCAGGCTGCAAGGTTTTAAATAGCCTCACTGACCCTTAAATACTCTTTTTGCTTTGGATGCTCAGTGTTTTTTCATGCAGTGTTACAGGAATCTGCTGTGGAATGGAGCTACTGTGAAAACATCTCTACTTACCAATGTTTTTGTAGCGTTTCCTTTCTGATTTTACCAATCAAGTGTTTGAAAATTAGAGTACGCTATACATTATCCAACAGGGTAGTGAAAGCATTTACTTGCAATTAAAAAACACAATAAGATATGAAAACAGGAATATAATGAGCATGCTTTCCAATGGCATTATATAGAAACTAATTCACTATTTTCTGAATTTATGTGGTTCAGTACATCATGAATATTTTTTAGTTAATTAAAATGGATTATAATTTTTATTCAAGGAATATGCATTATACTGCAACTACATTTGATGAAACCAGGTATTTACTTAATATGAAATGTGCTTTGTCTGAATTGTTTCTTTAAATGAATATGCACAAATCCAAAGAGCGTAGCCAAAGAGTTTCCTGAAGGCAACATTCTGGTGGCCAGTGACAAAACATGATTAGGAAATCAGCAGACGCTGTGGAAAAACCATTTGAAAAAGCTATTAACAATTAAAAGCTTCCTTTTTCTGGTATTATTTAGCCCTTAAATTTGGTAACACTGTTTAAATAATGAAAACATTTTAATGCATTCAGAAATATCTGTCATTTGGAAACAAACCTGGCTTGGAGTAAAGAAACATTTATTTTTTATAATGTAATAATTGGCAGCATTCCACAGCCCAATAAAAGCTATGGAGCTATGGAGCATAAATAATGGCTCTAGAGAAGGGGGGGAAAGCCCTGATCTCTTTTCAAGTATTGTACCCCAATATCAATCTTTTACAAATTTAACATTAGCCATGCTGGAGATTATCCTCTGTTCATTACACCCAGCCAGGAATGCAAAAAATCAAATTGGATTAGATTAAGAAGCAGCTCAGTACTATGATTCCAGCCAAGAGAGCATAAAAATGAGCGCACCACCTTCATTTCTAGAGTTTTCATTAATGGAGCTCATACAGATTTGTATAATCCATTTCCTAATCAAGTAGAATGAGTCTAAAGGGTTCCATTTCGATTTCCAAAACACTGGAATGCTGATTGCTTGGCTAAATGTCTTAGTTGAAACAGGGAGGTTTTTATTTTAATTGGAAATGAGAAGTCCTTTAAAACGAGCAATGTATTTGACCACAATACATTTTTTGTGGTTTTCCCTTTTTAAGATATTTTGATTTAAAGTCCACACGTTAAACTTGAATATAATATTGCAATCTTAAACAATCAAAAATTTTAACAGAAAAAGGTGTAGCCATAAATGTAAATATTTTATTTCTATATAATTTGAGATTTAGATTGTGGATATAATTTGATGGTGGGCAGAGTGTGCATGTACAATTTATTTCATTATATTTTCTTTAAAAAATGTAGAATATCTGTAACAAAAATAAAGCAACAAAAAAGCTATGATGACTGTCTGAGAAATTATAAGTGATTTAATTCTCCAAAAATCCTCTAAAAAGTACTCTAAATGTAATGACATTGATTGATATTATACTATTCTACAAATTTAGCCTTTGCATATCATCATTACTTATCGGAAGTAGATTATGTGGATATGTATTGCCATATTAAGTCTGTTTGACGTGAAGCGGTTGTCGTGGTGCTGTTTGACACGCCCTGCTCTGGTGTTAAATGCTTTTCCACAAATGCTACTCCTGCCATCTTCTGGAGTGGTGGTGCAAGGCCACAGAGAAGCAGGTATTACTGTCCTAAACACAGTGTGGAGAGAGTGGGTTGAGCCTCCAGTCCAAGAAAGCATTTCTATGACTCTTTTAAAACACAGCAGTGATATTATAGCAAAATTGTTTTTAAATTGAGTTACAACAGAAACACGAGAACGTTGTTATCTTGGTTGTGTCTCTATTTTTTTAAGTATGGTAGGCGTTTAAGACCACAAATAACATAGTCATAGTCAGGTGGACGGTAGGAAGGAGCCACAAACACAGCATTAGTGGAATGGGACTTGAAGCCATTATAAGTTGTGTGGCTTTCTTCAAATATAGTCATTGAAAGTCTTTGTTTATACATTTTGGTTGATAAGCAGACGGGTGAGTGATACACAAATCTATTGATACATGCATTTATTGCTGAATTGTGAAGAGTTCCTAACTGTCACATCTATGCCTTATACTTCCTCAGTCTGCTACCAGAGATCAACTTTCCCTGGGTACTAATTGTTTCACCCTTCCTCAGCCTCATGTCGTATTATTCAATCTTAAACTCTTTGACAATCTTTGGACACTGCAAGGAAACCCATGCAAACATGAATAGAACTTAGAAACTCTACACAGTAACTAGAGACAAATGCGAACCTAGGACCATGGCACAGTGAGGCACCAACGATAACCCTTGAGCCACCATGCTGTCCTGCTGAAATATATTTTTGCTAGAATTTCTGTTGGATTTACTGAGTCAGGGCTATAGTGAAGTGACTGAGTTTTTTTGTTTTATGCTGTCTTCTGTCAAGTAAGCATTTTTTTTTCTGCAGGTCAACACTAACACCACCAGATGTATCACAGCTTGTCCCCAGGGGCCCTGCTGTGACAACAAACCCTGCCACAGACCAAGAGACAAACTTCAAGTTCTGTTACTTGATAAGCTTTACTGGCAACTACTATCTCCTATCTCACAGGTCCATTAAGGTACATAGAATAAATAAGAAAGGAACCGAATTTGGAGCATTTGATCTATTCACAAGGCCAGGAATGGGCTATAAATTATTACATTACTCAGCTTTCTTTACATGTCTAAGTGTAGCTAATCACAAAAATAGCTCCAGGAAGGACACACCACATGTGTATCACATCCCCCACTTTCCCACTGAGCTGTTTGTGTGTGTGATGATTTAGCATTTTTGTGTTTTCCAAAAGTTTATGAGTTTTACATTTTTCTTAAGTGAACAGTATCTCAAAATAATTCTAGTGTTTTTTTGTTTTTGTTTTTTTTAAATCCTAATACTCAGTAATGTAATTCAGAGAAAACCAGTTGTCCTTGTAACTGTAATGTTTCCAATCAAAGTCATTTAAAACTAACGCTGAACTTTGTTTTCCCTTATTTCTTTCCATAACTGAATGAAAACTGGGGTACTGACCAATATTCTAGTGCCAGGAAAGAAGTCCTCACTACCATGTGCCTCAGTCCAATACAGGTTAGAAAGTGGCTTCTGGTCTTTATCCAACCTGTCCCTCGTTTATTCCCATACGAAAGCCACCCAGTCAGTCGAATGAAATCCTCAAACCTCAAAGTTTATATGAATAAGCTCTATTTTAATGGGAATCCAGAAAGCCGTTTGATAATAATAGGCTTCTCTAAAAGTTCACCAGAGCGATGGGGAGTTCAAAGAGTTGGATACCCCCCCCCCCCCCACCACCACCCCATCCTTCCTTGCAGGTTTTCTGCATTTTTTTAATATTATGCCTATTTTATTTATTTACTACCTCCACAATTTTGATTATCAAGGTCAGGCAGCTCAACTGGTGTTTATCCTGGGTATTAAGCCCCTATGATGAGAACTTTTGAATTTTTTTTGAAGTGCAGAAGGAAGAGCTGAAATTCTAGATGCAGGGATTAAATTGGTAGCAAATGTATAGCGTTTGGTCTGCCCATTAGCCTACTGCTTTGGGAAGCAAGCAGTGTGCTCCAAGATGCCCAGGCTGCTTCAGAAATAATATTTGAATAGTGGTTATGGATGTGAATGATCCTTTTCTCATCGCCCTATATTTCCAAGAATATGCAGAGTGGTGTTTTGGTTTTAATTCTTGGAAGATGGTGTGCTTGGTGGATAAGAAAATGAAACCGCGCACTGCCTGCTAAAGCTTGGTTTCATATATTTCCCTGAGAAGATGTAAGGTGTTTACTTTCCCATGCAAAAGGGAAGTAACGATAGTAACAGTGGCATTGTTTCATGCCACATCAGTTACCAGCTTTGTCCTGCGGTGACTCTGTCATGAATAATAAAGTCTGTGTATCTGGAAGGTGACTAGACATGGTTCATGGCTTCAGAATGCAAATGCAAAAGCCAAATCAGCATTCCAAGGGTATTAATTGCCCCCTGATTAATTTAATGGTCTCATTTTCTTTTAAAGGAGCTCATTTGCTCTGCATTTGCCTGCGGCCCAATGGTACAGATAAAACCAATGAACTGAATAAACAACTAAATTTGTCGCCATATACAAGCTGACTACACATGGTTTTCTGTCTACATTGCCATGCTTCAAAGTGTAATAGAAAAAATAGCTTTAAAGTTTTATTTTTTTTGGTCCTGAATTAAAAGGAAATAACAATTTCTTCACTATATAAAAATAATGTTTTTGAAGGAATACTTTCTGTCCTTTTTCTATCTTAGACATGAAGCTGGCATGTGCGTGTATTTTTTCTCTCTCTTCAAAGTTCTTGTATTCATACATGTCTTGCATCATTTGTTTAACCCCCCACAAACTTGGAGTGTCTTCAGCTTGTTAACTTGGAGTGTCTTCAGCTTGTTGTATTCTTTTTGTATTTTTCAACTTGTATTTTGCGTATTTAGCAAACCTGCATTAAGATGATAATTTGCTGGTTTCAACTGAAATACTTCTCATTGTACTTCTCATTCGTCTGAAATCACTGAACCTGTCAAGATGTACAAATATTTTTTTCAACAAGACCTCCTGAGAGCATAATGAAATTAATTACATATTGCAAGCATCTGTTTCGTAGCCCAGATTTTAATGAAACAGGTGGGTTTCCAAACGTTCTACAAGGTACTGCCTGTTCCTAAATACTTTTGCAGGCTGTTACTCAATATGCTTGGTGAGGGGGTTAGGTTTTGGGTTCTCTACTGAGGCTATAAGCACACCACCCATTGAGATATGAAGCTTAATTAAGTTTAAGTGATTTGCAGGGCTTCTCACAGGGCCCTGAGCTACCTGTACCCAGCCTGATGCTGCGTGCCTAGGCAACAAACTCCAACTAGCCCAGCGAGTATGATGGGTCAACCGAGTCACCTTTGGAGGAATTAGAGAGGCCTGAAAACACTCAGCTTTATGTGACCCTCTGAACTGGAAAATAATTTGATGTTGTTTTCCATTCCTTGTGACATACCAGCATCGCCTGTAGGGACAAAGTATCTATTTGCTTGGATGTGACATGCATGGTCCTCAGTTCTTTCATTTTCAAAGCAAATTTATTAATTGGGATTGTATCTTGATACAGCTGAGTTCTCTATGTAGGGCGTCATTGATGTATTTTATAACTATTTAGACCTTCATTTAAGTTCAAACTTATTGTATTTCTTTTTGGTAACTAAATATTTTGGGTTTTGCCAGTGTTAACAAGCCCGGATTAGGATGTTCATGTGTTTCATGATATGTCAGTTGTCCACACCCTTGTCTTCTCAGTAATCATGTTAAGTGTATATAAGTTTATATCTCGTTTGCCTGTGTAATCATTGTAAAATCTTGTCTCTTTTCATAGTTTCATTACTGAGCATATATTCTCGTTTGTGTTTTGACCCTTTGCTTGTTTCCTTGCTTTTGACTATTCTATGGATTTTCTGTATTGCCCTATTTGATTGCATTGATCTCTGCCTGTTTTTCAACCACGACTTTTGGAATACACTTTTGTACTGATTCTGTATTTAGCGCTGCACTTGGCCCAGAAGACTTCCCCCACAATGGACTCAGCAGAAGCAGAACATCTCAAGTCAGCACTGACTTTTCAGGGACGTCTCATTGGAGAACATGACACCAGCCTGCGTCAGCTTTTCGCAATGGTAGGAAGCATTTTGCTGATGACCCACACTTTCTGAACCTCCTGTGAGTTCTTCAATGCCGACAGCCTCATCAGTTGAGGTACATCTGTCAGTTCCCAACCAATACGATGGCTCGCCAGAGCAATGTGATGGGTTCCTCTTTTTGCATACCAGCTAGCAATCTTCCCGAATGATTCAGCCAAGATTGTCCTCCCCATCATGCTATGGGCAGAGTGCTACAGTGGGCATCGGTCATTTGGAAAACCCAGGATGAATTAACCAGCTCATTGGATTGGTTCCTCCAACACTTCCGTGAGGTATTTGATCATCCATTTGGGGGGGAAAGGATGCCAGGGAGCAACTACTTCTCCTGCGACAGGGAAGTAAACCTGTGCCGGAGTATGCGCTTGCCTTCTGCATGCTAGCTGCTGCAAGTAGATTGAATGAGCATGCCCAACCAGTATACATACAGGGACTGAATAAGGAACTACAGATAAAGGATGATTCCTTGGGCCTTGAACAATTAATCCAATTGTCCATCTGATCTAATTTGGTTTCTACATAGTAAGAACGTTCCTGCTCCCCAGTACCAGAGAATGGGGTCTGTCTGTTCCAGTGGTCTTATCGACAGAAACCGAACCAATGTATAACACCCAAAGACAGGCGGCGACAAATGGAGTAACGTTTGTGCCTCTGTTGTGAAACTGACCATATGATCTCTACTAGCCCTGTTCGTCCCCGAGCCCTAGCCCAACCACATAATGTACGCTTATGCGTTGTACATTTTACTTATGCAAAGTACGTTGCTATGCCCTCCTATGTCCAACAAAAGTATACACTTCCCTATAACCCTCATTTATTGATCGTCTGACTATTGCAACTCTGCTCTTGTAGATTCTGGGTCATTTCATAGACCAGACCTTAGTCACCCGATTCAATATCGCTTTAACTCCATCTATCTCACTACTAAAAATCAATGCCATTAACAGAGAGCCCATTAGGTCTGGGAGTCCCCATTTCACTGAAGGTGGGACTACTCCACATGGAAACCATCTCCCTAATGGTGGTGGATTCTCCATTCTTGGTCTTCCATGGCTTGTGTATCACAATCCTGCTATCTCGTGGACTACTGAGGAATTGCAATCCTAGGGCTAAGAATGTTTTTCCTGTTGTCTAGCGCTTCCCTGAAGGGCCATGCAAATTTAAAGACCCACTATGTCAGAGCAACAAAAATTTCACTCAGAATACAAGGATTTCACAACTTTTTTCAGTATAAGCACCTCCTAAAGGAAGAACGTATCCCTCTTCTTACGACATGGAGGGTACAATATGGAGGCCCTGGAGCTGGGTTACATACACTACATGGACAAAAGTTTCGGTAAAGTATTGCTAAGGGGGCATGCATTTATACTCAGTTAGACTTACACAGTGCCTACAATTTGATTCTGATCCAGGAAGGACATTTGGCTTCATCACCCATAGTGGACGCTATGAGTATCGCGTCATGTCTTATGGTTTGGTGAATGCCCCTTCTGTCTTCCAGGCTTTTGTTAATGAGGTCCTAAGGGAGTACATCAACAAAACCATTATTGTGTAAATTTGTTGACGTATTCATTTACTTGGCTAACCCACAGGAACATATATTTCATGTCCGCCTGGCATGTCTCTTTCAGCACAAACTATATGTTAAAGCACAGAAATATGAGTTCTACCAATCCACAATCCTACTCCTATGTCCTAAGAAAAACAGGAATACAAATGGACGCATCCAAGGTCAGAGCAGTCACGGAGTGCCTACACCCACAGACAGTTAAAGACCTCTAACTATTCCTGGGTTGAGCCATTTTAGTTCAGTAGCCACACATTTTTCAACCTTGCTGAGATGGTCTCCTCGTAAGCCCGCCTTGATTGACACTGCCGTTCAAGCCTTCAACTGTCTTAATGCCCAGTTCACCATGACTCCTTTTCTTAAACATCCAGACCTTTCTCTGCCCTTTGTCGCAGAAGTGGACCCATCAGAGTCCCCTGCGCAGCCTTCTCATGGAAGCTGACGTCTGCAGAACACAGTTACAACATTGGCAACTGAGAACTTCTGGCGGTAAAGCTGTCATTTGAGGAGTGGAGGCATTGGTTGGAGGGAGCCAACCACCCTTTCCTGGTACTCAATGCCTTACCGGAATCTCGAGTACATTCACTCCGCCAAACGCCTTAACACCCGTCAAGCTCACAGGGCATTACTTTTTAGTTGTAAGAAAACTAAGGTAGTAGTACTCCAGTTGGATTTGATTAGTTCTATAATCCAAGCATTTACCTAAGATCTTTTTCCTCCCAACTATCTTTCCAAAAATACCTATGTCCCAATCCTTCCGCCCTGAACTGCTGAGATCCATACCACTCCTAACTCCAGCCATCCAATAATTCACAATCACTGGGTGAGGAAGTCCCATGTTATGTCAGAAGTTGCCCCGCCTGTGCTCAAACTCCACTCCACATGATCTCCCTACTGGTCTCCTGGAGCCCCTTCCTGTGCGCAGATGTCCTTGGTCTCATATAGCAATTGACTTTGTCATGAATGAGTGGTTCAAATGTAGTGACGGAGTCTAGCTACCAAAAAAAAAAGCCAATCGTGCTTGCAGTCCAGCCCCTCACTTTCAACCTGATCTAGTCTGGCTCTCCACCTGGGATGTTTGTCTGAAACTCCCTTCCCGGAAGCTGAGTCCCTGTTCCATTAGTCTGTTTCTGAAAGAAATTAACCCTGTGTCATATCATCTACAGTTGTCCCCCCAGTACCAGATGTCTCCCATTCTCTATGTCTACCTGCTGAAACCAGTGGTTAGGGACCCATTCCCTTCCCGATCCTGCTCCTGTGGCTTCTGCTGCTCCTCCCTCTCTGTTGTTGTTAGTTGTAGTACCTCGTGGACTGGGAGGGGTATAGTCCATGGAGGATTGTTCCTGGGTCCCAGCTTCAGACATCCTGGGCACTTCCCTCATTTCTGATTTTCACCGGGATCATCGCAACTGTCCTACCACTTAAAACTGTGGACAACTTCGGGGTCGGAGGGGTGTGGCTTCGTGGAGTCACACCCGTGGAGTGGGGGGTAATTGCCAAATTGGCACCGCTCCGGCTCACCTGTCCCTTGTTTTCTCAGAAATCATGTTAAGTGTATTTATGCCTCATTTGTTTGTGTAGTCATTGCAAATTCTTGTCTCTTTTCATCATTTAATTTCTGAGCGTATATTCTTGTTTGATCTTATGTTTTTTGGAACAAAAGCATGGACTTCTTCACCAACTTCAAGCCAGGTGTTGACAACATCTTTCTCCAGTTATGGACTGACTCGTTAAGTGACATGGAGGAGCTCCTCCCCATTTGGAACAGAATCACACAACACACTCTGCAGGAGGTCTAGGTATTCTAGGTATTTTATGATGAATTTGCTTGATTAAAAATGTTTAGTACACATTACTTCATTGACAGTATTTGTAATATTTGTAATATTAAAAAGTATAATAAAAATTTTTATTAGCATTTTAACAATAGAAAATCCCAAACATACGTAAAATATCATAGGTATACTCAAGCATTGATTTTAGAGTTTGATTAGGTACAACGTGGCAACTTAAACTACAGCACATCCTGATAGTTCACTATATGTCCACAGAGGGGCATGAGTGCCTTTTAGAGGGATTTTCATCAAAACAAAAGTAATGTGTTTCCCATTGGAAGGGATCTTGTTAGATTCATAATACGAGGTGATGGAGAGGAGTCACACCTATTTTCAACCATGTGTCCGGAAGTTAAGTCAAAATATGGCTAATCCTGACTGTGCCTGGCCTCTCTGGTCCTGCTTGAGTCAGTCACAGGCAGGACTCAATAACCCTTTTTCCACAGATTACTTAAAGGTATTATTCTCATAGTTGCATTGCACTTAACCTGAAATGAAAAAACGGAATAATAATTTTGATAGTAAAATCAAATCAAAAGTACGAAGGTCTTTTTGTAAAGCAAAGACGCTTTCAAAAATAATTAAATGAAAATTTTCTAAATATAAAATAAGAACTACAAAGGGCAACAGTGAAAAATTATTAATCAATTATTGTAGGTACACTGTCGTGCAATTTCAGAAGACAATCATCAGGTAGATTATTCCAAGCATCTTGGAGAACAGAATTCCTTGTTCTTCTTTCGGAAAAGGAATGTTTGAAAATCTAAATACTGTTTTTTTCTACTGACACACTAATGCAGAACACAAAAAATAAACATCAATGACTACATTTATGTAAAATGCCTAAGATTTTGCACAGAACTCTAAACTACTTTCACTAGTATTTTATTTTACAGAGGGAAACCTTGTCAAACAGTAGGTGACAGAGTTGCACAAGGCAGAGAATAATATTCTGAGTCTTAACACGGCCTCCATATGACCACAAAAATGAGTTGTTTCATTGTCCTAAAACTAGATAAGACAGACATGGCATACGTTATTGGACCACTGACTGGGAATAGGTCTGAAACACTGGTCATTATTGAGGGAGTAGAAGCAGAGGAATGTGGGGGGAGAAGGGGGAGAAAAAGGGCTGAAGTGTGACCCAGTAAAGAGATTATGAACCCTCCTTTTTATCGCTCTCTCTCTCTAGTGTTCTTTTCTCTTTCTAATGTTTGAAATTAGGGAATACTTTCACACTGCATCAGGAGCCTCATCATCAGAGCTCGAATTATAATCAAAAGGTAAAAAGAAATTAGAGTGAATGAGAGTGATCAACAAAATTGTCTTGATGTACAACCACTGGTGCAGAGTTTCAAGAGCGTTGAAATAATCAACTGTTTATTTGACTTGACTAAATTACCAGCATTGATTATTTGTGATTTGTCAGTTCTTTGTTATTCTTCCAAATGTACTAAATATGCTTGAAGGCACATAAGCATATCGGAGTTACCCAGCCGTGCAGACTGCTGGAGAGCATTGTGTAACTCCATGCCATCTTCATTGGAACCAATATGGATGAAGCCACAGAAGAGACAGCGGGCCCTGTAATCTTAACCGAGGAGTCAAATGGACCATAAAATACTCCCACATTCTCAAAGTCACACATCCTTTACCCTCTATTCTAGCCAACATAACCTCATACGATGCTGCTTCGCTTATTAGCACTTTCCATTCTCGAAGTGTTGGACGTGAGGGTGATTTCCAATGTCTCAAAATTATTCTAGCCGCTGAAACTATTCCAACCTTCAAAACTGAATAGGCACTTTTTGTCACATTCGGTATTTCTGTTTTTTCTCCTAAAAGACATAAACATGGGGAAACCGGCAAGGTTTGTCCCACCCAAGCCTCCAAGAATTATAGCACTTTATGCCAAAATTATTTGACCATAGAGCATTCCCATATAAGATGTAGCAAAGTGCCCGATTCTTTTTTACACTTCCAACATGCATTGTTACTTATTAACCCTATTTTTAAAAGCCTACATGGTGTCTAGTAATATCTATGTATAATTTTGTATTGAATAAATTTCCCTCTACTCTGATATATTTATCATTGTTGGCCAAAATCTGTTTCCAATTATCCTTGTCGATTTCACAGTCAAGGTCTCTCTGCCATATGATCCTCAAATTGTCACATGTACTACTAAGTAAATAGATTGTATTATAGTATCATAGAATGTTGATGCTTTATGGCTGACTGGGTTTTCAAGATATTGTAGCGTTTACAGGAGAGCTACTTCTCTGCGTGGTTTCAAGCAAGAGACCGACACTGATTCACAGGAATAATTGCTCTATATTTCGCACACGCGCTTACGACTACCTTTAGAAAGGCGGAACTGGCAGTGCAAAGAGAGAACTGCACATTCAACGAACGACACAGAAAGCCCTCACCAGCCAACCACCACACAAACCAACCCATGGTGAGGGAACCAAACCTTAACCTAACTAACACAGATCATAACAGTAATAACAACAACATTAACGGACAACACGTTTCAGTATAACGAAACATCGAACACGTTATTTACAGGTTTTAAAGTATTTGGTAGCGAGGCTTCCCGGCAGCCCCCGCGGGGATGGCTGTAACCCATTGGCAGGGGGAAGCGCACCTAGCCATCCCCGCTACACAGCCCCCTCCTCAGGGCCGACCATCCCGGTGGCCTCAAACCGTCTCAGCAGACTACAGTCATAGTCTGCCAGCTGCGGCGGGGGCTGCCGCGGGCGAGCAGGGTGGGGCGCTGCACGTCGCCCGGCTCCTACCTGGACAGGAGGCACGGCATCCGGTTCTCCCGAACCTCTGGTCTCCCCCGTGTTGTCGCTAACCTCCGGAGGGAGAAGGGGGCGGCGAGCTTGGTAGGGGGCCAGGTGGTCCTGGTGCAGCACCACCACTCGGCGGCACTGCCGTAGACGCACCCGATAGCAGACTGCCCCCACCACATCCAGCACCTCGCACGGCCCCTCCCCGGCAGGAGCCAGGGGAGGGGACAGGCCCTTCTTCCCCCACAGCGAACCCAGGCCCCCGGTGGTGCTGGTCGTAATGACGCTTCTGTTGGGCTCCGGCGTTGGTGAGGTTGGTCCTGGCGAAGGCGTGTGTGCGACGCAGTCGCTGCTGCAGATCCCAGGCGTAGTCAGGCCCAGCAGGGGGTCCACTGCAGGGCCCCAGGGGTGCTCCGAAGGCCAGGTCCACAGGTGTGCGCAGCTCCCATCCGAACATGAGCGCGGCCGGTGTGCACCCCGTGGACTCCAGGACCGTGGTGCGGTACGCCCACAAGATGAGGGGCAGGTGGCAATCCCAGTCCCGCTGGTGTGCGGACACGAAGGTGGCCAGCTGTGTGGCGAGGGTGCAGTTTAACCGCTCCACCAGCCCGTCACTCTGGGGATGAAGGGGGTGGTCCGGGTCTTTCGCACTCCCAGCCGCTGGCACACCTCCGCAAACACCTGGGACTCGAAGTTCCTGCCCTGGTCACTGTGGAGCTCCTCGGGGACCCCCAGGCGGGTGAACATCCCCTCCAGCAGGGCATCGGCCACCCTGGTTGCAATCTGGTCGGGGAGGGCATAGGCTTCGGGCCACTTAGTGAAGTAGTCCATCGCCACCAGGATGAACCGACTCCGAGCGGGGGAAAGGACCCAGGACGTCCATTCCCACACGCTCCATGGGCGCCCCCACCTGGTGCTGCTGCAGCGGTGCGCGGGGCTGGTCGAGAGGACCTTTCTGTGCCCGACACACATCGCAAGTCCTGCAGTGGTGAGCCACGTCCCGGTGGCACTGGCCCCAATAAAACCGCTCCCGGAGCCGCCGCAGGGTCTTGGCAGCTCCGAAGTGGCCGGTGCCGGGTTTACCATGCACCGTCTGGAGCACACTGGCTCGCAGCGCCAGTGGGACCACCAGCTGCCACCGCAGCTCGCCACTAGCCGGGACGCGCCACCCCTTGTACAGGACCCCGTCGCGGACCTCTAGGGTGTCCCATGCCGCACAGAGCGCCTTTACCCCTCGGGGGTGGGGAGAGAGGACGGCCCGGTCCAGACGGTTCCCGTTACTCACCCATTGCAGGACCGGCCCGACCTCCAGATCCTCTGCCTGTTGGTGCCTCAGCTCCTCGGGAGGCACCTCCATGGCCATGACCTCGGCTGCTGCCACCTCCTGGGGCTCGGTCCTCTCCTCGGCCCGGGTGCAGTGGCGGCACTCATGGCTAGCACACGGCCGACGGGACAGGGAGTCGGCGTTGCCAAGATGCCGGCCCGCCTGGTGCTCGATGGAGAAGTCATAGTCCTGGAGGGCCTCCAGCCAGCGGGCTAGCTGGCCCTCAGGCTCCCTGAAGTTGATTAACCAGGTGAGGGAAGCGTGGTCGGTCCGCAGCCGGAACCGCGTGCCATAGAGGTAGGGCCGAAAGTGGCGGACTGCCTGCACGACGGCCAGGAGTTCACGGCGAGTCACACAATAGTTCCTCTCAGCCCGGCTAAGGGCCCGGCTGTAGTAAGAGACCACCCGCTCTCCGTCCGGGCCGCCCTGAGACAGGACGGCCCCCACCCCGGTGTTGCTGGCATCCGTATCCAGGATGAAAGGACTTCCTGGATCGGGGTAGGCCAGCACAGGTGCCCGGGTCAGGGCTTCGCGGAGCTGGGCAAAGGCGGCGGCACAGGACTCAAGAAGCGCTGCCCCTTCTCCGTGAGGTGAAATGAAACTCCGCAGTTCGGCGACGGAGGTAGGGGTAGGCCACTCCCTCCGGCCCCACCACATGCCCCAGGAAGGCAACCTGCCTGCTCAGCAGTTCGCACTTCCGGGGACTGAGGCAGAGGCCGGCCTGGCGGATGCATTCGACCACCCGGCGGAGGTTCGCCAAGGCCCCCTGAAAGTCCGGTGTGTGTATCAGGAGGTCGTCCAGGTACAGGACACACTGGGACCTAGGGACGGCCGACTGGACTCGCTCCATGAGCCTATCGAAGGTCGCGGACATGTTACACAGGCCGAAAGCCATCAATCTGAACTGCCACATCGAGAAGGCCGTCTTGGGGCGAGACTCCGGCGCCACCTCCACCTGCCAGTAGCCACTGCGGAGGTCCAGAGAACTGAACCAGGTCGAGCCCGCGATATAGTCCAGGGCATCGTCTATCCGAGGGAGGGGATAGGAGTCCTTTTTGGTTACCTGGTTCAGCCTCTTATATATATATATATAAAACCTTAACCTAACTAACACAGATCATAACAGTAATAACAACAACATTAACGGACAACACGTTTCAGTATAACGAAACATCGAACACGCTATTTACAGGTTTTAATGTCTTTGGGAGCTAGACTTCCCGGCAGCCCCTGCGGGGATGGCTGTAACCCATTGGCAGGGGGAAGCGCACCTAGCCATCCCCGCTACAATATTTAACAATTGGATTGACTGCCTCATCTGGTCGAAACTGATTTATGATACAATGCCTAATTTGTAAATACTTCCAAAAATCCCCATTCTCTCACAATTTGTACTTTTGGACTAAGTCAGAAAATGACGTAAATGTACCATCTTTATACAGATCAGAAATCACATGTATTCTATTATCTAGCCATCGTTTCCAATACACATTCTGCTTTCCTATTTGCACTTCTGGATTGAGCCAGATTGAGGCGTAGCATTGCTTGTAATGTGAAGTCTTGTGCAATTTATGAACCTTCGCCCAGACCTCACTAGAATGCTTAATAATCGGGTTCATTTCTCTGGTTTTGTCAGTGTTGGGATATCACTCTGATAGGACGGAATGGTACGGCAAGACTCTTCTCCATTGTGACCCAATCCAAACCAGATGGAATATTCGACCAGTGTCTGGCTATTTTATTCATTTCAAATGACAAGCTATATAATCTCAAATCTGGCAGGCTCACTGATGTTTTGGGGGTGTGTGAGCTCTGAAGGCACGGGGAATCTTGTGAAAATTGATGGCAAGATGAATGCAGCATGTTATCAGAAAATCCTGGCAGACAATTTACATTCTTCTGCACGAAAGCTGCGCATGGGACACTCTTGAACTTTCCAGCACGACAATGACCCTAAGCACAAGGGCAAGTTGACCCTCCAGTGGTTACAGCAGAAAAAGGTGAAGGTTCTGGAGTGGCCATCACAGTCTCCTGACCTTAATA
>JAOVYW010001984.1:0-15599 GCA_025775045.1 Hiodon tergisus
GTGTGTGTGTGTGTGTGTGTGTGTGTGTGTGTGTGTGTGTGTGTGTGTGTGTGTGTGTGTGTGTGTGTGTGCGTTGCGTGTGTGTTTGCCTATGTAACTGTGTTTGTGTGCTTTTAGCGTAAGGCCCATGTGGTCATGTCATGACAATGAACATGAACTTTGTTTTAAATCCCAGAAATGTAGACCTCTTGGCTGAGATGTCGGCTACAAGCTCCTCAAACCTCCATTGGCTTCCATGGTTCAACCTGTCTGATCCCAGCTCGGTGTCCCTGGCAGAGTACAGGGAGTGGTTCCAGCACTACGGAGGCCAGGTGGGGGACAAAATCACAGACTGTGATCTGGAGAGCGAGATGAACAAGGTAAGCTCCTCTCTGGTTGTTCCATGCCCTGTTACTTGCACCAGATGTAGGTTACATTGATATCCCTTTAAGTCCTTTTGTGTAGAAGTGTTTCGCTATTCTAAACTTCACCATCTCCCAGGGGGTGGAAGGGACAGGACTGGCCTTCATCGCCTTCACGGAGGCCATGGCTCTGTTCCCCGCCAGCCCCTTCTGGTCAGCGCTGTTCTTCCTCATGCTGCTCAACCTGGGGCTCAGCACAATGTTCGGGACCATGCAGGGAATCCTCACACCCCTCATGGACAACTTTAGGCTTCTGGGCCGCCACAGGACGCTGCTCACCGGTAACGCCTACTCCCATTAGGAGTCCCTTCCTCTTTATGTTCACCTACGCCCCCTCACCCTTGATGTCCATAACACTGTACAGGACTGTGCTGAACGTGTGTGTCTGTCTCTCGTTCCACCAGTCATCAGCTGTGTACTGGGCTTCTCCATCGGCCTGCTGTTCACCCAGCGCTCTGGGAACTACTTTGTGGCGATGTTTGACGATTACTCTGCCACTCTGCCGCTCATCATCGTGGTCGTGTTTGAGACGCTCAGTGTGTCCTGGGTATACGGGGCTGACCGGTAAGGGTTACAGGACACCAAATTCCTGAACAAAAAGCTTTTGACAGACTAAACCTTATGATTGACAAATGCGCTGGGCAAGGTAGCCATTGGGGAATGGGGATTTCTAGGAATAGGGGAAGCTCGATTGAATTGAGTTGAAACAGTTAAATTTCATCATAGCTATGGTAGGCGTGTTGGAAAAGGTCTGTTGATATCTTTCCAGTAGAAATCCACAGTGATTATATTTACAGGTCTATCCTTTTTTTCCTCCAATAGGAAGAGGATACTATTGTAATTTATAGGTATTTTCAGTTATATATTGCTGCCAATGCTGCAGCAGTCTGGATTTAGGCCTTGTGCAGCTGCAGAGACTGGTAGACTGTAGCCAATATTGCCCCCCTCCTCTTCTCCAGCTTCCTAGATGACATCGAGGTCATGTTGCATTGGCGCCCCCCAGCGTTGTATAAGTATCTGTGGAAGTATGTCTGCCTGCTGGCCATGACAGGACTGTTGGGGGCCAGTGTGCTGCGCATGTTCTTTAAACGCCCCACGTACACCGCATGGAACCAAGAAACGGTAAGAGCACTACAAATCCCAGAATTCTCATTCAGCGCACCTAGGCATTTGGTATTCAGTGATTTGTTTGCAGCTCCTTAAAGTTTCATTACGATTTTTCTAAGTTCTAAGGTCTCTGATTTATTAAACTGTTGCTGTTTTTAATTTTAAAGTTTTCTTTCTATTTTTAAAATCCATTAAAATAATGTGTTTGCTCTTCTGGCAAATAGCTTTCTATTTCACCATAAATTTATTTATAAAGCACCTAAAAATAGATGGACTTCTTTCACAGGAACAAAGCGTAGAGATTAAATCCATCTAGCCACTGTGCATATTTTCTCCCCGTTTTCATACTTAAAAATCAAAACGAGAAGAAACGCTTGCTAATAACACTTATAATGTAATTCCTTGGGAACATAAGGAATGCTTCGCTGTACCCATTTTTGATTGCATGGGAGGTTTGATGGGATCAGTTTGCTACTGTAATAATGAAAGGGATGTGTTGGCATTTTTGTGTTAGCGTGTTATGTGACATTCCTGGGGGGGTTTTTTGCCTTGCCTTCTCCTGGACTTCCACCAATTCTAGGCTTCAGAGATGGTCCTGGAGTACCCTGGCTGGGCCCTGGCTGTGCTCTGTATGCTGATCCTGTTCGCCTCCCTGCCTGTCCCCGTGGTCTTCATTCACTCCCTGCTGAAGAGCTGCCTGGGCAGGAGTGCAGAAGGAGAGAGCGGTCTGGAGATTGCCAGAGAGAGATATGCCAAGTGTGAGGGGGCAGAGCCTGACTCCACCCTCCAGCTCCCCCCATTGGAGGAAGAGGAAGAGGAGGCGCAGCTCAGGGCCTCCTTCATGCCGATGGGCATCGAACACTACAGGCTCCTGCCCCAGCAGGAAGAGGAAGAAGACGAGGAGGATACTGGGGTGTGAGCAGATGCTGAGGAGGAGGAGGAGAGAAAGTGTAGTAACTAGTCAGTGGCTTGGGGTGCAATCTGCAGGTTGTAAACCGAGCCCAGAAAAACACCAGCAGGAAGTTCACATTTGGCTCCCGTCTCCTCAAATGTCTGTTGGAACCACAGTGAACCAATTCAGCCAGTATAACATTCTCAATGTGCCTCTGTCATCTTCTATTATTGGGAAGGCATTCTCGTGCCCTTCAGTCAATATAAACCGTACCTTCAGAAATGTCAGGTATTTGTATCACAGACAGATAGAATAGCGCTACAGTGCGGTCTTGGAGTGTGGTCTTGGAGAGCCGCTTAATGTCAGTTTAGTTTTTGAAAAGAGTTGGTTGTGGATTGGACTTCATTGCGAGTGCCAAAACTGCTGATATTACCATAAAAGAGTAGAGCAGCGTCAGAGCTCTGTGCAACACAAACTGCAATGCACCGAGACTGCTCTCTTCCGAAAACTTTGGATCCTTAGATCCTAATAAGGTATTCTGTAATGGTTTTGTTTTTATGTGTACTATAGCCATTGGGTAAAAAGTAAGATTTATTATGGTATTGATGCAGTGTAGATGCAGCCTGTGTATTCTGAGCCTGAATTTGTGCTGAAAGCTGTATGAAAACATGATCCAACCACAGCTGTTAAGACTGTGGCAGCACACAGCTGCTCCATGGCGGCTACCTATGGTTAAGTGGGACAGAAATAAGTTCTCACAATTTTATGGCTAAAATTAATCATGTCTGTGATGGATTTAGTGTTGAAAGAGGCTATTTGTGTCGCAGTATGTTACCATAAAAACGTGCAGCTATTTTCTCCCACAAAGGAGATGTAAATTTAACCTTTTTTTTTTTTTTAATGTCTGCGCAAAAACAAACAAGTGTGCGTATCTGTGTTCAAAGGGCTTCCCAACGTTGTTATAGCATACCAGCCGGAGCCTTTAGACGTCAGATTTCACGCTATATACGTGATTTATACATATGTCTATATGTGCCGAGATTGTGGTTTTTGGTGCTACTTTTTTTGTGTATAGTAGCCTCTGTACATTTAGACATACAGAAGTGTGTCAAGCTAGTAACATTACACGCACCTCCTGGACAATGTACACTATCGCAGGTGGTCAGTCCTGTACACATACTTGCACACGCTGTCACAATCACAGACATGCAGAGTCGCAACGATAGCGGATAGCGTTGAGACAGAGAATGGTGCTTGTTAAGTTAAGAGAGTACTTGAGACATAATCCGTTGCTCCTTGATGGAGGTGGACAAGATTGATCTTTGAGTCCCTAAATTTTAGCTGGTTGGGCGGTGGTTTGAGGCAACGGTTTTTGTTGACAGTCGCGTGTGTGTGTGTGTGTGTGTGTGTGTGTGTGTGTGTGAGTGTTTGTGTGTGTGTGTGTGTGTGTGTGTGTGTGTCTCTCTGAGCCTGTGTGGAAGGGACGGTAATTGTGAATGAGAATTACCTTGGAAGAAAGAGAGGAAACCGCTTGTAGCTGCTGTAAAATCCGGATGAAACACTTTAGGTGTCGTATAGCACTTGCATGTGACACTTTAGTGGTGTCTCCTGCTACTGAAGAAGAAGGGTGTGTGTGTGTCTTCTGAACCGTTACTTTGGATTCCTAAGCAGTGATATGTTGTCAGTGTCATGTTTGTGACGCAAGTAGAAGAGAATTCACAAGGTAAATAAAGCGTAGTCGTTCCGTGGTGAGTTTATTCACGTAACCCATGGGTTTCATTCCTGATTGATCATGTATCTATTTTTATGCTGGTTATGCATAGAGGGGTAGAAACTAGTGTAACCTCATTTCAGTGTGCTGAAAGTTAACGTTTGTTCCAGGCAATGACGTATATGATCTGTTGGTAGCATTTTGTGTCAGAATATGCTATAGAAAACATAGGTCAATCAGACGATATCTATGCAAAGTATGGGGCCTCTGTACATATTTGACCTGTATGTAATGTATAATATTTGTCTTTGGTAGTCGTGTGAATACGAGAAAGTGGTGCCTCAGTTATGATTTCAAGAGCAAGACCTCAGTAACTTACAGAAGCGTATGATGATGAAACTGCTTATGTGTCATAGTGAGATGTTCCACTGGTGACAAAAGGGTAAGAAAGGGAGTGTCATGTAAGAAGTAGTGGGCATACTGCAACAGTGCTCTAAAGCACATATAATATACCGCTCACGCCTCCCAAGTGGCTGAGTTGGTTAAGCTGCTTGCCCCAACCACACACTTGAGGCCTATGAGCTGGAGGTTGCCGGTTCAAATCCAGCTCATATCATTCACTGATTGTGACCTGGAGAGCACTCCGGCTTGTCGCTAACGAGAGTCCAGCCTCCCAGATGCCTGTAGGTTCGCAGGACCTTTCCTCCAATCGCCCCTCAAGCTCTCCCGTGAAAGAAGGGGTGGGTCCCAACTAGGATTGGATGGCAGAATTCATATTAACTTGCCACATACCTCAGCAAAAAATTCTAAATTTAAGAAAATAAACATTTGAACGATCTGAAATGAATTGTAGCTCAGATCTGGCCATGCTAAGAGTGCAGATGGTCCCATTTTCCAGTTCTGGCCTTGTTCCACTCGTTCTATTAGAAGGCAAGGTTGATACAGTTTTCTCCAAAGTGATCGTCTGTATTCCATGGAAGGGAAGGATAAGTTCCAGGGCAACAACACTAGCACAAAGAGCTCAAGCTCAGCAGAGGTCTGTGAATGAAAATTGGGATGAACTCTAAGAGATAAGATGGAAGAACAGTGGGATTAGGACAGAGCCGTTTGACCTCATGCTGGGTTGTCTTGTTATATCAATGCCAAACTGGGTGTTTGTGGATCCACAGCAATTGACTGTGTGACATTCAGTTTCTCTTTAAATTTTTAACGTCATCCACACACAAAAAAAAATTAATATCAGTTTTGTATAAAATATGCTATTTTGTGTATGTATTGTGCAAATTTTGGTGTTAATGTATGCTGCTGTTTTTCAGGAGTTGTTCTCGGCTGTCTTTAAAACCAGGATTACTGGATTTTTGACAACTTATTTGTAAAAATGGAGGGGGGAAGAGTACTGTATCAAATAAAAAGTAAAATTTTCCCTTGTTCTGAGACTTTCATATTGTTTATCCACACCACAGTCTATTTTTTACTCTTTGACAGCATCTCTAAAGACACAGCTGTTGAATGTAGTCAATGAATACAAGGCTGAAATGTGAGTATGTTGTCACCAGAAGCTCTAATCTCTGCTTTGGGCTTTTTATCGTTTCGTGTGCAGCTGGACAATTTAAACTTAAAACACATTTTATCTATTCTCACATTGAAAGTGGGGTTTTGTTGTAAGGAAACTTAACGTGAATAATATTATTTAGTATTGACACAGATAACAGTACCTACTACTTCTGAGTGAGAAGGCCAATTATTTTTCAGTTTCCGTGTAAGTCAGTTTAATCAACTCCACGCTATTGGCTCCTCATCCTGTCTGGGTGTCTCCCCAGGATCCTCTAAAGGTACACTGGCTGAGTTTTTTCATGCCGAATGCGTGCCATATCTCATACCCATCAGTCCACTCCTTGCAGGTGTTTGCTAGGCCTGCTACATCAGCATGTCCACCTCTTATCCCACGTTTCATGCTGCTGCACAGCCCGTGGCAATGACGAGTGAAGAATGGGCGTCACTGGTTTTCACCCGGCCACCTGTCCTCTACATTGTGCAGGACATCCCATTGCGCTTCACAAGTGCTCCACTGGGGACCTTAGCCCTGCTTCGCCGTGCCTCTCTGTCTTCCCTTGGTCTCTACCAAAGCACCCCCAACCTTGCAATGGACCAACATACGATGTCTGGCCTTTGATCATTGATGGACATTCCTGCAGGTTTCCTGAGCTGCCTCTGGAGGGATATTCGCCCACTTTCCCACTGTTGGCAGAAATCTGCTCATCCTTGCCTCCTTGATTAAGTTAGTATAGGCATGGTAAAACATACCATTACAATGTAGAAAATACCTAGCACGACACATTTGAAACACATGCCGTTATATATTTCTGCTTTTCTGAGGCCATATGAAATGCAACCTTGTACAATGATGGGAAAGCCCTTGGAATGTTATGAATTAGAAAGGAACTTATTTATCATCTTCTATAAGTAGTGTCGTATTTATATGTATCAAGGTTTTATTTTTCACAATTTCAGCATGAGTGCATTTGTTATCCGTCACCCTTGGTTGATCTGTCGCTCAATGAATGCAGTAAATGCAGAAATTTGAGACACAAACCGATCACTAGATGGCAGCGTTTATTAATAAACTGAGCATGCGGTGCTCTGAAAACTAAAACATTTTTCCGTCAAGTTCCGACTAGTTTTCTTCAGACCTCATATTGCAAAATATTTTCAAAGCAGTCATACTTTATGAGCTGTTCATTTGATAATGTTTGATTTGTTATTTTGTGTTTTGTGCATACAAGGTATGATCATAAAGGTGATAATTTTAGTTATATCTGACTTACGTTATGCCATTACAGGATATGTAGCCAGATGTATTGAATTTGATTGATTTACACTTTGATTGAGTTTAAATTATTATAGTCGTTTGGAGTCCATTGCAGATCTTGATACAAAACATGACGCGATACACGTGATAAACTTTGAAAACTGTATTTTTTAACACATTGGCACAGAAATCAAACCTCAAAGTCAAACCATTAACGTAGTTAGGATAACTGTAAATCAAATAATTTGGAGTATACCAATGTAACTATTTTAAGTTACCATAAGAGACAATTACAAACACAACACCGTTATTGTAACATTAATTAAACACTAATTTCTGTCAGTGTAACGATCTTAACTGTTACTGAGATTAACAATTAAATCCCAACCGATTTACAAAGAAACTCTGTATTTTTCTTCATTTTCTTTTTGGTGGTGTTTTATGCTGTTGGTGATTTTATGCTGTAATAATAAAAACAACAAACCCTGCGTTATAAGGATTTCAGGAGAGAGGTCAATTTTGGAGAAGAATTCTGCGTCCCTGTTCTTATTGTCTTGGCAAGTGTGTGGCGAGACACCACAACACAACTTGAAAAGTTTACTTGATGCAGTTTATTACTTAATTATCATTGAACTGTATTATGAAAACAACGGGGACAGTGGTAACTCGTGTTAATCTTGTTAGTTACAATTAACATTGTGAAACAGTGAATGTTTAATCGCATTCGTGTCCACCGTCTGCATGTACCAGAGATTGAATGAGAACTGCAAGTGTGTGCGAGAGAAAGAGAGAGAGGATTGGGGGGGGGTATAAGGCGGGGGTTTTAGGATGAAGATGTTATATCAAATGTCCAAAGCAAAAGAAAGCTTCGACTAAGAATGGAATGGCAAAACCACAACTCGATTCATGATTTTAACCGTCCGTTTTCAGTACCACGGACAGTAGAGAGCGATGTTCGAAAGATGCTCATGATACCACGGAAACACGGAGGAAATGTTTAGTAGGCTTTATTGTTGACAGTGAGAGCTAGCGAAAATTTCAAGGTAGAGAGTGGTTGAGATAGAGGTTTAATGTTAGAAAGGGGAAGTGGGAGGCAGGAGGGGGAGGGATAGATAGACATATAGAGAGAAAGAGAGAGAGGTAGCGCGCTCAAACGGGAGTGTACGCGGGGCGGCATATCGGGCGGACCTGGGAGCCGCGAGGATGGAGGTCCGACCAGACAGATTTAAAGCAGTCGCTGGAAAGACTCTTGGGAAGATACACAGGTACCTCAAAACTTTTTGTCAGCTTCTGCTGTTGGTCAATGTCTCATACCTGAACTACAGATTCTACTAGTTTAGATTGAAGCGACTAGAATTCATCCTTTGCTCAGGTTTACCCTTCAAAGTCTTCATGGATGTGAATGGTACAGATACAGCTTTAAACTACATTAACTAATACGGTTCATTATGTGTTTTAATGATACACACTTAAATGGATATATAAAACCGGTAAGCTACAGATATACGTTATGTACGCCTCCGACGTGAACGTTGCTTTGCTTGAGCGGCCGATGTAACACTAGCGGGCAGTCTGGCTTCCAGTTTAATTGAAGAAAATCATTCATAACGTATTTATTTGAAAATGAAATTCCTGCTATCCGGGATCTACGAGCTAATTTAATATGAACGGCGAGTATAGAGAGTGATCTTACATATGATTTTCTTTGCATGCTATAAGTTTCATTAAATGTTTCAGCCGTTGCTGCAAAAGTTTACTGACTCTGATGAAAATATACGATTGCAGTGTTTGCTATATTGATTGTACTTTGATTGTACTATTGATTTAAAAACATGTCAAGGTTGATTACGTGGTGAAAAATGCAGTTTCCTCAGTTATGTCTGGTCACTGCATTTTCTTTGGGATACGATGTAAAAAAACGAACTCCAGTTTTAGATTTTATTTTAATTCAAGGTGAAATTACTGTCTGCGGACTATTCTGTAATACAGTCATCGAGTGTTCATTCATCTATAACATCATCCCCGGTCATTGCGAACGATACACGGTTAGTGTTCGGAAAGATAAGATAAGATAAGGATAATGTTTGTTTCTTTGGCTATTTGTAAGAATTCGGCATATAGTTTTCATCCTTGAAACCTAGGAGCAATTATTTTCACTCTAATATAGTTGTTAAAAATGTATGTCGAATACACGATTACAACTACAATAATTTAAAGGTGTTAAATTTTATATTAAAACTTTTCAAGGTTAACATTCAGCCACATTTTCTAATGCAAGTGTAGAGGCTTAATATGTTAATTACATAATAAAACGTGTTTTTGACAAAAAATTTCTACTGCACGTTTACTCTTAAATTGTAGCTGTATGTGGAATTTACATCATTTTCATGGAATCCGTGGAGACAAATTAATTTAAATAATTAAGTTACATCTTAATGTAACATGAACTTGAGCGTGAAATATTTGATACAAGATACATTTTATGAGTCACATACATATCTATTTACTAAAAAATAATTTGATAGTGCATTTAATCATCTTTATTTATGGATGATTCATATATCTTAGTTAATCTTCAAATTACAACACAGGGTCATGCAACAGCGTTACATTCTACAGTCACATCTATAAGCGACTGGCAACCAAAGTTTAGAGGTTTATTGACAGACGTGTAAGGGACGGTTTAGAATTGTTGTCGAATATTGAATAGTTTTGTATTCCTCGTTTTAATTTGTGACAATGGGAAACGTTTTATTTAATGTTTAATTTATTTAATTTATTTATCGTTAAAATATATACATATTGCTCTTCGAATGGGATTTTCATCCAATAGCTGAAATATAATTATATGGATGTCATTTTAATATCATTCTAGTATAAATAAAATTGAAAATAATGTTCTTGAAATCATGAATCAGAGGAGATGACTAATGTTAAACATGTCTAGTGATGAAATTGGTCTTTTCACACATTAACCATGATTTAAAAAAAATCAACAATCATAATAATTTATAATATTTTGTTTAGAAAACGGTTCATGAATGGTTAGTGTTAGGGTGAGATGTGACAACGTATAATCTGTCAATATTAATATTAATTAATTAATTATATTATATTATAAAACGTTATAGAGTTTTCTAAAGATGAAAAATGCCTGTAGATTACTGGAGAGAGTATTGTCATAAATGCCTGCACTCGTGCCAAAGACAACAAATAATCAATCGTGCAAATTTAATTGTGCTTAACAGCAATACAGCAACAGTAGCATCAAGTTAATCGTGAAGGGTCTGATAAAAAAGGTGCTGTTTTTTTATACCCACTCCTTTTAGCTGATTTACTCATCAATTTTATTTTTAAAACCTCATTCAATTGTGGGATTGGAACAGGCAACCTTTCGGGTCTAAAACCATACCACACGGTTGTGCCCTACCGCGAATCCAATTATGCCTTTTACATTTCGTGTTCTATTACTATTTAAATAATTTAAGAAAGGAATATTTAAAAAATATAACTGGATTGTGTGAATGTATTACAACGATGTAATATATCCACACAATATATAAATATTTATTGCGTTAAATTATCATCCGAGCAGTCATGGACGATTCCATTTGACGTGACCCTTTGTTTTTCTTTGCTAAACTAGACAATTTCGACCTAGGTGTGTTAAACAACCCTTAATCAACCATAACAATTTGGCTTGTAATTTAAATTTGACGGAAATATGTTTTTATTTACTTTCATTTAAACAAATGAACTAGCTAACTTGGTGCGGGAATCTCAGAGCAGTAGGTAACTTCTCTAGATGGGAACTTGCGAGAGTCGTGATCGTGATACAGGAATACGCGGTCTTTCCGGATTTGAGGTAGCAACTGGTCAAATCCTGTCCCGAAATAGCCCGCATCTCTGGCCAGCTGTCGGTCTGCGCAAATCCCAAACTCCCCACCCAACTCTCCCGTCACTTCCTTTCTGTCCCTCCTCCCCTCCACTTATGCATGTGCGCTCACCTAAGCATCTGCCCTCCGGCTCACAGGATTAGAAGAACTAGCGCACGCGGGCAAACTTATATTTTAACTAAGCACGCACGGCAGTTATTTCCCATATGAAGGAAGATCATTTTTCGCAGGCCCTTATTATAATATATATATGGGGTATATATATATATAAAATAAAAATTTGCTATTTGTCCGCCCCCCCCAATGTTGACTCCATGTCTACGTCTCTGATTTTCGGTAATCATTTTCATTACGATTGGCTCTCGTCAATTCTATATTTGAAAGTTGAAATGTGAGAATGATTTTTCTACTTTCATTATTTCATTATTCGATAATAACCTCTGCTCTATTTCACTGCTGCTGTGGACTCTCATAAATGTAAGGCGTAGTAATATTGAAACTGGAGGTGATTCTAGGTAGGAAGGGCGGCTAGAAGGAACGCTCACAGAAAGCTAATTTCAGCCATCGTTAAAAACGAGATGTCCCCCTTGGAAGGCTACATGAAGAATTGAACATTGCATGTATGTTTATTAGATAATAATTTTAAATATGCAAATAGCGTCACGTTGATGTGGTTTATATGTGTGCATATGTAGGTCTGTGTGTGAGCGCTTCACTTTGCACACAGAAATATGATCTTGTATTCCAAAAGCATTCTGGGGTTCATCTATTATTTACACATTCTCTCGGTTAAGAAAGCTCTCAGTGTTTCTATAATAAACCCAACCTGGGTAAGCAAATAGTAAACCTCTGTCAGGACACCACTGATGCCCATGCCTCCCTCCCTCCGTTTTTCCATTCCCTTTTGGTTCCTTTGCAGACCTGGCTGAAAACCTGTTGACTAAACCCCTGGGAAGGGGAAGTCAATTGAAAGGTAGTAAGGGATGGTAATAAGAGACTCGGACGTGCGGTTCCTGGAGCCTGGTACTGGGTCCTCCTTCCACTTTAGACTACTGAGTCTAGGCAGCTGAGGAAACTCCCTGCAACTTGAAGCAGGACAGGACCCGAGGCCAGCCTGTCATGCAGGGCCAATGACAGTCGCAGCAAAGACAGTTTTCTTTGTGTGCCAGATTGAAATTCTCTGTGTGAGCATCGGATATGGATAATTCTGGGAGAAGAGACACGTCAACAGGGTTATGAAATGCAACTAAAAAGATGGGAGAAAGAAAAGCCGTGGGTAGAACAATGCTAAACTTGGGATGAATCCTAGTTAGGTGATGGCAACAATGTGGGTTTGCGTCACCTCCTGGGCTGATGAGCCATAATACAGTCAATCATGTGTGCATGTGTGTGTATGTGGGGGGTGGTGTGCAGGACCCTGAAGCCCCTCCCAGGAGACTGGCCACCTACATACACCCTCGCATCTCTCAGAGGCAGCACGTGGCATATGCAAGCTGAACAAAGGGGAGGTTTATGGACTGAAGCCTGTTTCTGGTCTCCCATCTTCATCACTGTGTTACTGCTCGTCAGGCCTCTCAGTGATGACTGGACTCAACCAGCCCAGCAACAGGTCCATCCGCTCGGGCAATATTTCTGACTGCTGGGATCACTGTGCCTTAGTGGAAACATGGGTATTAGGAAACGGTGTCATCATGGATTTTGTATGACGAGCTGTGTTGGAGTACAGTTGACCCATCTCTTTTGCCTAGTTGGGAACTATGTTAGTTACAATCTGCATGTTTTTGGTCAACAATATACCGTAACTGACTGTCTAAAATCTGGAATGAATGCTTTTTTGCAGTTTTGTTTACACCTCTGTATTTGCTTCTGCTTCCACAGAAGGTGTAAACTTCCTGTAAAAATCAGGCTGCGTTTGACACCACAGCATGCGTACACAGGGTAAAGTAACGTACATACAGAATGGCTGCCCAGGCGTGGGATGTTTAGGTTTCAGGCAAATCTACTGCCAGTGATACACTCAGAAATTGTAAGGGACTGTGTAGTGAATCATGCACATAGGCCCAGCACTTTCCCCCCCAGTGTTAATTATTATCTAATAAACATACATGCAATGTTCAATTCCTGTGCCCTCTTGGCAGTCTGTGACATGTGCCGGACCTGAGAACTGGAGAGCTGTTATTTCTGCATGGTACAAGGATGTGTGTAGTAGTATTTATGGTGTGTAGAAGAGCAAGTGTGTGAATATGAAGTGTGTGTGTGTGTGTGTGTGTGAGAGAGAGAGAGAGAGAGAGAGAGAGCCTGTGTCAGTGTGTGTGTGTGTGTGTGTGAGAGAGAGAGAGAGAGAGAGAGCTTGTGTGTGTGTGTGTGTGTGTGAAGGTCAGGTGGCATGTGAGTCAGTGTAGGGGAGGGGGTTCTCCCTGGGTAACTCAGTCCCACAGAGACACAATCTGTTCACCAGAGAGAGGGAGAGATATATAGAGAGAGGCGGCAGAGGGGAGGGGGCTTCATCTGATAATATAGTTTTTAGTTTGTATTTTCTGCAATTATTTTGAGAGTATGAAGAAGATTTTCAGGGGAAATTTTAATCAACTTAACCCCCCCCGTTGGTTTCTGGGTAGGTGCTCGGAAGTCTCACACTGGAAGCTCAGCCCTAAAGAAAGGATGTCCAGAATGAGTGAATGATTGTGAGCACAGGCCCTTTCCTTTTGATCTTTCCTTTTCCTCTGACATGCTTCTGCAAACACCAAGCCGGCCAGGTAGATGTTACTGTCTTTTGTTCAACTAGCTCTTCCTGAAATTTTCAGTTTTACTTCCATGGAATTTTTCCGGAATCTTAATTTTTCTCATGGACCCTTTAAAGAACTATGTTTATAGGCCTTGTTTAAATGATCTTATCAACATACAGTAAAAGCGAATGCGGTCAGTAAGTGAGGAAGGCGTTCCAGACCATTGTACTTTACTTTTTTGATAAATTGGGGTTAGTCTCAAGATTATGTAATATTTATGTCTGTGTTCCCTCTCTCACTCTCTCTCATTCCTTCTCCCTCCATCCAATCCTCTTATGTGTGGATTATCAGGACTGCTCTGAGAAATTGTGAATTTAATATAAATAAGCAAAAAAAAAAAAACTGTGTCATTTTATGTATCTATCCTCTCACCCGTCCTTACTATACTATTTCTGTACAGACAAAAAAATATTTTAGCTAGGACACAGAGCCCCTATCAATGTGGTTACAGCTGCCGTTGTGTGTTTTCTTTTGGACTGAAGATTCTAGACAGTCACAAACTGCCAACCTGTAACATGGTATGTAATCTTCTGTGTTCACAATGTTGATGTCAGGTCAGCATCTCTCGGTTTCCTTCATGAAATTAATTTAAAGTAATTATATCCTGTTTCTTTTTTATAATTGTATAGCTTCACCCTGGGACTATATATGTTTTCAAATCACCCCCAGTTAATATGGTTCTACCCATATCTACCTCTTTATTTATGAGAAATAGAAAACCATAAAAAACATTTTACTTTTTAAAATAAATAAAAAGAAGCCATTTTTACTTGGCGTCTATGTACAGGGCATGTGACAGCCCTATGCAGATAGGTACTATATGTAATCTCTGAGTAAATATGCAGGATTTCGCATGAAGTCCATGATTTGACCTTTCCGGTCCTTAAAGTGTCTACTGATACATTGTGTCTTTGCAAAACTGACCCACCTTTTCATCTGAAACACATGTTTTGATTAGAACACAATGCCCGAGGTCATGTGATGCTCTGGTTCCTGCATTATTTTATGTTCTCTCTAACTTTCCTTTGCCCTTAATTGCTGCTGGCTGAACCCCATCAATACCTCATTAATCTAAGATAGGTACGCAGAGGAAGTTCTAAACCTCTCTGCTGCCTGCTTTGTCCTCTGGTTCTTCCTGTGCCAACCAGCCGTTGCCTTTATCACTGTACGTGTGGTGCTTGCCAACATCATACCGTAGGTTCTTCTATGTGTAAGCTGGTAGCTTTCTGGGTGCTTTCCCGCCCTGTATGGAGCAACTCCCAGGACACTCTTTGGAGTTGGTGTTCTGTTCTTATGTTTGTTGAGATGATGTTTTAAAACTTAGATCTTATCAAATTATCTAGTTATTTGCTGTGTTGGACCTAAAAAATTTGTAAAATAAAACAGATTTTCTTAGCTTCTCAGCTTTTCATTTAGTAATTGGCGCTGGAAGACTAAAGTAATAGTCCAGGATACACCGTGGGTCAGGACCAGGAATCCAGAGCCCTGTGTTATAGTGTTCGTGGGTTGATTATTTTATTGATTATTTATGTCAGGTGATGGCGTTGGCCCTGTGCGTGAAATTCTACACAAAGCATCTTCATCACAGTTCTGAAACCTGCTGAGATGGGGCTGACGTAAACCCGGCTGGGGCGTCAGCCATGAAACACGCTGCAGTTTATTGTCCACTACTCTACTGGGGGGACTGCAGCACCATGAGCAAGAGCCCTTGTGCTGCACAGCATGTTTGTGTATTGGGTAAAAAAGTATTGGGCCACACCTCTTAGTCATTGAATTCAGGTGTTTAATTCAGTCCCATTGCCACAGGTGTATAAAATGTATAAAAATCAAGCACCTAGCCATGCAGTCTGCCTTTAAAAACATTTGTGAAAGAATGGGTCGTTCTAAAGTGCTCACTGAATTCAAGCGTGGTACTGTAACAGGATGCCACCGTTGCAACAAGTCAGTTCGTGAAATTTCTTCCCTCCTAGATATTCCATGATCAACTGTAAGTGGTA
>JAOVYW010001986.1:5231-15512 GCA_025775045.1 Hiodon tergisus
GGCAGCTTAAAGAAGGGGAAGTTAAGCCCCGCCCAATCGCTAACCCTGACAACCGACACAGCGGCAGCTTAAAGAAGTGGAAGTCGAGCACTGCCCAATTGCTAACCCTGACAACCATCACAGCGTCAGCTTAAAGAAGTGGAAGTCGAGCACTGCCCAATCACTAACCTGACAACCGACACAATGGCAGCTTAAAGAAGGGGAAGTTAAGCCCCGCCCAATCACTAACCTGACAACCGACACAATTGCAGCTTAAAGAAGGGGAAGTTAAGCCCCGCCCAATCGCTAACCCTGACAACCGACACAGCGACAGCTTAAAGAAGTGGAAGTCGAGCACTGCCCATTCGCAAACCCTGACAACTGACACAGCGCTAGCTGAAAATCAGTGTTTAAAGAAGGGGAAGTTAAGCCCTGCCCAATCGCTAACCCTGACAACTGACACAGCGGCAGCTTAAAGAAGTGGAAGTCGAGCACTGCCCAATCGCAAACCCTGACAACTGACACAGCGCCAGCTGAAAATCAGTGTTTAAAGAAGGGGAAGTTAAGCCCTGGCCAATCGCTAACCCTGACAACCGACACAGCGGCAGCTTAAAGAAGGGGACGTTAAGCCCCGCCCAATCACTAACCCTGACAACCGACACAGCGGCAGCTTAAAGAAGGGGAAGTTAAGCCCTGCCCAATCGCTAAACCCTGACAACCGACACAACGTCAGCTGAAAATCAGTGTTTAAAGAAGGGGAAGTCGAACACCATCCAATCTCTAACCCTGGCAGCTGTTTCACCCTAACCCTTGCACCCCAGCCAAAAGCAACACATATTCACTGAAAAGCACCCAACCTCGCCATACAAACAGGCTTATTTAACCAGTCCATTCTATCTCGAATCCATTGACAAACAGAGATTCGATGTGGTTTGACATGTCGAGACATCACTAAAAGGAAAGATATAACCAAAGAGTACCAGGTATAAGGCATTATTTTTTTTTCTCATTACAGCATCCCTATTCAAACAGCAAACATGACAACAACAAAACACAAAACGACATACCTTGCCACTGGCATGGAAACGGTTGGCATTAAATGCATGGAACCAGTAAAAGTTCAAATGAAAGGCCTGGTAGAATTCCTGGAAATTCACAGATTCTCTATCGGTTTTTTTTTTTTGTGTATACGGTCATCCGCATTTCTTACGAGGATCTTGCACTCTTTTAAAAGCAAATCTCAGCATGGCCTTGGCCGGCTAATTGCGGTAGTATAAAAATCAATACTAATCAACACCCGGGTCTGTTCCTGTCGGTCTCTGTCCCTCCTGAAGAGCATCCACAGCCTGAACAGAAATGAATCGCGGCAGAGTCATCAACACCCCGCACAGCCAGGCAGCCGTGAATTTGAACTGCCCAACTACGTGGCCTTCACGGGCTTCACGCTCAATACTCAGATGACAATGAAAAAATAACCGGCCACGAGCAGGTCGGTTTCCTCCCATTTGCCCCAGATCACAGTGTTACCGGGCTTCCACAGAAGACACTTTGTTGGTGGCAACATTCTCCCCAGCCTTCTTTTTTTAAAGTTACCAGTAAATCTTTCGTGTCTACTTTCCATTTTTCCTTTGTTGTGTCAGGTGGGTTTTCCTTGCACGCTTAAGCAGACCCTCTCTGAACTTTTTGGTTTTTCCTGAACCCTCGCTTGACCTCTACTTCAGAGGAAAGGAGACTATGGCCGCACAAAGAAGCGAAAGGCAATTTCTACATCTCTTTACCACGAATCCTTGTTTGTTTTCCTCTTAATCTCCTTTTCTCCCTCATCCGATTAATTTCACCGAACCAGCTTAAACATGAACTAAGTCCTACTTTTCAGGTGCCAGGAAGGAGAAAGAGCTGTTGGTTTTTTCTTCTTTTCAGAGAGTCAATAAAACCGGCCACACAGGGCTACTCATGCGATCTGATTCACGTAGGTTGCAGAGGCCTCGGTGGGTGTTTTATTGGCAAACGTGGGCCATGATTATGATATAAACACAGATGAAACCCGCTGCGGAGGTCTTGTTGCTGTATCGCTGAATCGTCTCCCTTGCTACGGCTCTCGGCCTCCGCGCTACGCTGCGCTGTGTGACGGAACGCACGGCACGCACGGCGGAACGAACGGGAACCGCAGTATCAGAACTCAGCCTTCATATTTTACTGGTTGCCCGAACAAAAGGCAAGGCCGCACAAAATCTTTAATGTTTTTAGAGAGACCTTTCTTTCAACCTGGCCCAGGTAAACCTTGGCTAGAAGGGTTGCCCTTTTTTTCCTTCTTTTTTTAACCATTTCAAACAACTTTTATTTTAATTTTTTGAAAATGAGAGTTAAGGCTGTAGGTTTGTTTGAGGCAGTGGCATACTAAATACAAACGTATATCTATCATATGAAACATATATACTGGTCTTTACTACTGAGAAAGTATCAGCAGTTCTGCGTTGCCAAATTCTAATCTTAAATAAAAAATAAATAAAAGTAATATAACTAAATAATAATAAAATATCCATTAAAATGTTTTACCAGGGGCTTACGTCCTCTCTTGACTCATAACAGGGTCTGGGGATTTATGTCTCTGTGGAGGGAATTTACAATAGGCCACTTTTTATTCAGATGCTGAAAAAAAAAAAAATGTAGGCCAATCCTCAACTCAGATGAACTTGTCTGCTCCTCAGACACATGCTGGAGGAAAAGCTGCCACTGAGATGTCCGGCGAGCCGCAGTTTCGGCTGATTACACCTGTGCCAAGGGGAAGCTGTTGACTGAACACGACTGTTACAGCGTTGAATGGAACAGAAGTAACCTCGACGCCACAAAATGGCAGCAGTCAGCGCGATGGCGGGGGGAGTCGGCGATGAGTCGCGGCTCTCCGGTTCTCCAAACCCCAGTTCCAAGGAGCGTTTTCATGGGGCTGTCTCCACACCTGCTCCTCCGTCAACAGCGATCGTTTCTATCACATTGGCACAAACTGGAGCACTTCTAAGGGGGGGGGGGCTCCTTTCAGAGTAGTTCCAGTCTATTCCTGACTCGCCACAGCAGAGCTCAATTAAGTCACATCCTGGCGGCCATTACTTATGTCTACCTATAATGGTTGCCATACAAAAAACGCCTTGTCAAACTAGGCAGGCAAGCGCTGCCGCAATTGTCTTGTCACCAGCCACCAAATAGCAGGGCACAAAGTCATCCCACTTTTGCTCCTCGTTACACCCATGTAGCTCGCAGATTGGCATTTTGTGGTGAGGGTGACCATTTCAGACTTCCTACTGTTTTCGCCTTGCAAGCTCTGCCACAAATTACAAAGACCTAAATAAAAAAAAACTTCCCAGCAGCAACTGGTCAATAGGACAAATCCTTTAATTGAGAGAAGAGGGGATGGATTGTAGCTGATTTATCTGAAAAGGCTTGACATTGGCAGAAAATCCACAATGTCAATTTGGACAAGAAATCCATATCCTTAAGAGCCCTGAAACAATGCTGTATTTAATACAATTCTAGTTCAGTTTATGATTTTATGAGATCAAATTTAAACCCAGACAACAAGACTAGCCAGCATCAGCAGCATCAGCAGCACCATTGCCAGGAAGCAGGCTGATGGTCCTGGTCCTGGCTATGCATATAATGTCTAATCACCCCTTTATTTCACAGAAAAACAGTTAAAGCAGAGCATTAACGCAGGCAAGCTCTTGCCTGGCCATTTCCTTTGCTTCACAGCGGGCCGTAGAGAAAGGACACAGGTTTCACGATTCGCCTTCCTGATCCGTCTAACAAGCCCGAATGTCGCAGTGCACCAGAGCCACGCGAAGATTGTCCCGTCCGAGATCAAACGAGCGCTGTTAACTCGGCAGACATCACGGACGCAAGAGAAAACATTTAACCGCTGTCACCCCCCCTCCCCCACCCCCACCCCAAAACAGACCTGTCGGACAGCTTTTTCTTCAGATAAAAATGAACAAAAAACGTAGAAAGGTTTCTTTACTGGTCCACCAAATTATTCGGATCACGTAGATGGAGATAATTGGGCAGGGGATCGATGAGCGCGTGCAAGTCACAGTGCTCATTCATAAGTAAGGAGTCCGTTAAATTAACTTCAGCGCTCGCATGTGTCCTGAGCCTGCGAATGGGAGGACGGCCAGGCTCGGTGCCAAGAAAATTAGTGGATCTGGATCGCAGGTACGTCGCTCATCCGTAGAGGGCGCCGATCACACTTCAGGGCCCCTGCCGCACATCTCCCTGTCAATTCCAGACTGCGGACACCCACTGCATCCCAGCAGCGACAGCCAGGACGCCATTATGCCGACCTGGCCGTCCTCTGTGCCAACAGGCTGCCGCCGCCCGGGGGGAAACCGCCAGCAAAGGTAAGACACCAGGGAGGATGAAGACAGTCTGCTCCTAAAGCCTCCAGGCAGGGCTAGCTTGAAGCCCACAAACATTTCCTTTCTAGTGTTTGAGAGGGCCGCCTGCTTCAAGGAACGTGAATGCCCCCAACTTAGCTTTGGTGGCGATTCCTCTCTTCACATCAGGCTTAGGGCAGATAAAGGGGGAACAGGCTCCCCTCGCTCACCAGTCGGAGGTGCGTCAAAGAGCGCTTGTTCCAGCTCGCCGATGTCTTTGAACATCAAGGTGGATGAGCAAATGTATTCGGTAACTTTGAGACAAAACAAAAAAAAGGATTAGGAGTGATGTTTGATGGAGCTTCTGGAGCTGATGTGCATTAGCCAACATCAATAATTGATTGATCAGGAGAGTGACGCTTTGGGAGACGGCGGCGGCAGTGATGTACAGGCGCCGCCTCACGCCAATCTAATCAGGAATAGCAGGACCTGCGAGGACAAACAAACCCGGTCCTCGGGGGCACTGCATTTTAGGCAGGTTCTTTTTCTGTGTGACGGACGTGGTAGGGCGCGTGCATTTACCACAGAGCAGGAGCACTTGTCTCACCCGCTGTCAAACACTTTCACTTGCCCCACTGCACAAGGCACAGAGCCTTCCCTTCCAAGAATCCTGGGGGTCTCTGAGTTATGATCCCCCTCCTCCCCCCAAGATAGAGATTTGAACACATTTAGCCAATCGGGCGGAGGCATCAACTAACAGGCACATCATTACCCTCACTTAAATCTTTCCGCTCGGCTCCCCCTGGCGCGGGAATCATGGCTGCACACAACAAGAGTTGTCTCGTCAGGGTAACTTGCTCAGCGCAAAGCCCCCTCACAGACCTATCTGTGCAGAATGACGCGACTATGTTTTACATTGCTGTCTCAATCCTCTTCCTTCCCATTAGTTCCGTCTCCTCAGGAGCCATATCCATTCATTTTCAGTATCTCGAGTTATCGATCCTTTCAATCAATGCCGCTTGTCTCCATCACAAGAACTTGTTGCTAGTCTATAGTGGTTGCTTTGTTTCACATCACCGCTGGGACGTAACATAAAACAACATTATTTTTAGGCACCGAGTCAAACATCATTAAAGCCTGTATACTGTAATGGAATGGGCAACTAGGTGTAACAGAATTCCTCTATTAATTAAATGGCTGTTCTACAAATACAATCAAGCAAACCGAGCACACATATCATTAAATACTCTCTGTTCTCTCACGTACTACTTAATAAAACTAATTTGTTAGATATGTTAAGCAGCCTAATAGCAAGATTGTTCACAAGTTAGCGCCCTTGCCAGTGAAGACTAAGCCATATACGGTATGCTCTGAATATGATGGTAAAAACCTATGCCCAAGAGAACCATGATAAAATGTATTTGCTAAGCAAATAGGTGAAGAAATTATCATATTACCCCATGACTGTACAGTCTAACATTTCGGCTTGCTGTGAGCCATGATGCAGAGAGGTCGGATGCCAGTCACAGTTTTATAAAGCCTTCAATCTGTCCCTCAGGGACAGTGTGTTAGAGGTAAGGGCTGTTTTTTTAAAGCTACTGCCCACCTGGTATCAGTTAATTTTCATGTTTCACTGTACACGGTATCAGGATAAGCTTGAGTTGGCAGAAGCCATGCTTCCCCCCCCCCAACACTCCTTTCAACTACAGAGCGACTAACCCCCTCGGCAGGCACGGACAGCATTTCATAGAGAATTTCAGGGCGTTGTTTACACCCCTCCGAATTCTCCAGAAGCGAGGAAACGGACCGGGGTTGATCAAGGCAGCGCATCACTGCCGCTATTGAACCTAACCCCCCCCAAACCCCACTGAATTTCTGCCCCATATTTACCTCCTCACACCCCTGAGACACCTCTCCTTCAGAGCGACGGATCATAGGCTGGAGCGATAGAACATAAAAGATGCGGATAAAAGCCATTGTCTGGTCTCGGAAGGTAACCCCACACGTTTGAGTTGATTACCTCCCGCTTGGCTTTTTAAACATGAAATATTGAAAACAAACAGCCAAACATTGGGTTGAAATTAAAGTGAAACTGCAGGGCCCCTGCCGCACATCTCCCTGTCAATTCCAGACTGCGGACCACATATATTAGACTATTTTAAAACCTGGTTTACTTTTCTTACTGTGGCACGGCGGGGTGTGGCTGATTCAGGAGGCGTGTCCGGGTTGGATAAGAGAAGTGGAAAATACAGAGACACTTAAACGTACAAAGCAAATTGCCCTTAGAGCGAGAAAATACCAAATAAACTGCTTTTAGAACACTTCAGCAGTAACATTACAAAATGGCTCATCAAATACACAGACTTCTCAGTGTGCCTCCGTTGCTACAGTTACGTATTTCTAACCACAGTGCAGCTGTCGAAAGGTCAGCATAAATTTAACGGGGGAACTTGCATAGTTATGGCAACTAATGCATGAGCTTCATCACACACATGAAGATGTGAAATTCAAAAACATGTTGGATAAGAAACGCATGATTTGTTTTGCAGGAGACGTACTATATAATCACGGGATTGGACCTCACGCAGACACAGAAAATCCAAAATGGCTTTCTTTGTAACAGAACGTTCCGGGTTCCCTTTTTGTGCTTCGATTACAGTTACAGCCACAGCACAACTCTTTTTTTCCCCCTACCTGACCTTGTAAATGTCATTTTCTGGCATTTTCATCCTGTGGTCCATTGTAACACTGGTACAACCAGAACATTTTATTAAATTATCATCCAATTCTGCAATAATTCTGAGTACGAGGTCTGGGGTCGTATGCACTTTCATATCCAGTCTTTGTGAAACATCAGTTCAGTTAATTTTCCACCATTCATTTCAAAAGGTCAGTGCCTGTTTTCTGTACAAGCGAACTGGCTCACAACAGCAAAACCATTCTACAAACGAATACTGTTAACATATGCAAATACTACTGGTTTTTCCTATATAAAACACAACTAAAATAACAATAAAATATTGTTAGTAATACTGATTACGTTGAAGTTGCAGTACGGTTCTTTATCGGATTTGTAAATACAGCACGAGGCAGAAAGTGGATAACTGCCACCAATGAAGAGTCAATGTTTACGGTTCGACAGTAGATGTAAAATAATTACTCAACATCCGATGCTCATGCACAATTAGCTTACGGTACAGTTTGTGGCCATCCTGTTTACACATGGGAATTTGCTTGGAATCTGCTCCAGGTCTGGTGCGTTAGTTGAGCAGAACCATGAACCATTTTTTTTAAAGCAACAACAGGCTCTAACAGGCAAGGGTTTATAATATCCCCTCAGCTATCAGGCGACTGTTTTCATTGGTTCTTGGTCATGACCTCCACTCAACAGATGCAAACTGTCTGGGTAAACTGGACAACCAATACCCCCCTGCATATTATAAATATAGCCACTCTGTAATGCACCACTCAGAGCAAAACACCCTAATTCTGAATGCATTTTTTAAAACAAATGCAAAAATACCTTTTTTCTCAGCTACCCTCAGCTTCCTTACCATGTACCATGCCAAGCTGTCACGGCATGCAAATGAACCAAGAGCAAAAAGGAAAAAAAACGACCTTGACAGCACGAACAGGTAACGTTATATCAATTCATCAAAATGACATTGACGCTCTGTGGATTTGTAAAAGTCATCCCAGGAGATGGAAACTCACTTTCAAAGCCTGCTCCCCGGGGGGTCCGCGGCACACAGCCGATCGAGGGGAGGTGGGGTTGGGCTACCGTATCTGCACACGCCAACAAATCCCTCCTTTTGTCTTTTAAGCATGTGAAAACTCTGCAAACTTGCCTTCCCAGAATTCCACTGCTATGCAACAACTGCTCATAAGTAGTTTTTTTTAATTGGGAAAGTTGCCAGCTAGTTATAGCTATTAGAAGTATTTGTCAATAATGAGCACATATTTCTGTAAAACAACTGCCTCTATCCCTGGTAAATGAATATATTATTCTAATAATTACAATGATGAGGGTAGCTGCAGGCAGTGACAAAACCAGACAAAACAGGGCAAGCTCGGTACTCAACAAGCAAGCACAGCTAAAATGAATTAATCTACATATTTAAAAAAATACTATTTGATTGGTTCAGAGTGGCCTCTGGCATAACTGATCAGTGCCCCGTCACAATTCATAGAGACAAATGGACATCACAATTTGAGCAAACACAGTAAATCCAAAGTGATTGCTATTTAAAGTTTCAGTCTAGCATACGCACTTATCTATTGCAAACTGAATGGCCTTCCCTTTTTTACCCTAAACTTTTGAGTGAAATAATTGAAACCCAATGCAGAAACTTCTCTAAATGCTAACATAGCTGTCTCTCCTTGCATTTCCAGGCTTCCCAACTTGACCTCACAGAAATGTTAAAGTTTCAGTCAGTTTCACTGAACTCTCGTTGTTAATCGTGGGCGTTATTTGTTGCGTTATTTATTTTCGAAAGCGCCGTTCCAAGTAGTAGAAGTAATTCAGGTCGAGTGCTTTGCTCAGAAAGCAGAGCAGCAGGCCCTTCATTTGTAATTTAAACCTGCAATTCACTGAGTTCCACCCCGAAACCCTAAAGCAGCATATATTCACAGATATTAAGTTATTTCATTGGAATGTACAGAAATATGCCGTGCTTCCACGCTTCCAGTCCCCTACCTCCTCAATGTTGGTCATGTCCAAGTATCATCTATCCATGACATCCGTTGCCATCATAAATGTATGCAACCCGATTCATTTTAAATCGTCCACTCTCAACATGACGCAAACAGAGCTGGATCTCGATTAGTGTGAGACTTCGTACCGCGAGGCCAACTAACAGAAACGGATGCAAAACTCAAACTTGAAAATGAGCAGGAAACTGACATTTGAGAAAGAAGTGATTTTGTTCCAGTGATGCTGGCGTCACTCGCTTAATCAGCTGTTAAACTGTGACCTTTTCTCTTCTCTAGCTCCCCCCGGCGGGGGAACATACTTCTAGTTGACCGCGGAGCCCGCGCACCCTCGAATTACCTTTCCCCTGGAGACGACCCTCGTTAAACAAAGTCTCATCAATTCCCCCACACTCTAAACAAAGGCAGTAGGGTTCCTCGACACCCACAGTGCCTGGCCCGTGAATTAACACAGTAAGGATGATGACAGAAATTAAGTTGTAGGAGCCGGAATGCTGTAAGATGGTGTAAAACAGTACGGCTCTGGAGCAGACAACGGTGCTGTCTGGAATCTACACTAAACAGATCTGACTTTCTTATATTCCACTTTTTACCGAAAGACCAGTGTTACTGGTAGCTGGGACACTGTTGGGCTCTATCACAGATTATTATAATTATTAATATTTTTTTAAATAACAATAAAAATGATCAGTCAAGTAATCAGGAATAGTAGAACTGTCAAACCAGTAAACACCATTCAGAAAAAGCTCTGTAATCCCACTCAGTCCTTTCGCGACAGATAACCATAATTAGTTCCCTGTGGTCTAATTTTGTGGGACTTTTTGAAAGTGCAGATATAGCACAAGAATAATTATGTCTAAAGCTCTAAGTGCACTCAATAGAGAAAGCCCTGCCCTCAGATGATCAAGAGAAACTCAATGGCAACAAAATAGGGAATCATTAATTTAATCTTCCAGGCTCCTAAACAAATATCCAGCCCAGCAGATCCTTACACAAGCATCCAGTCCAGGTCCTTACATGGTCATCCAGTCCCTTACACAAGCATCCAGTCCAGGTCCTTACACGGTCATCCAGGCCCTTACACAATCATCCAGTCCCATACACAATCATCCAGGCCCTTACACAATCACCCCGTCCAGGTCCTTACATGGTCATCCAGGCCCTTACACAATCATCCAGTCCCATACACAATCATCCAGGCCCTTACACAATCACCCCGTCCAGGTCC
>JAOVYW010001987.1:0-10602 GCA_025775045.1 Hiodon tergisus
CACACACACAGCTCTGTGGAAAGGCAAATACAGCCCCACACACACACAGCTCTGTGGAAAGGCAAATACAGCCCCACACACACACAGCTCTGTGGAAAGGCAAATACAGCCCCACACACACAGCTCTCTGGAAAGGCAATCAGAGGTAAAGAATGGCAGGATGAAAAATTGACTGAATATGGTGAGACATTGAAATATCCAGGAAAAGGCCCGGTTTGGGCTCGGCCTAGGATGCGCAGTCGGACGGGGGCCTGACCTGCAGTGAGACAACGATGGTGTTGGAATGTGTCTGGACATGTCTGCCGTTCTGACTGGCCCGGGAGCGGACCAGATCCTGCAGCTGCGCTATCTGCTTATTCAGGCTGTTGATGTCCTGAATGTGGGGAGACAGAGAGAGACAATAAAAAAGATGGGAGACGTAATATTCACTCAACGGTGATGTCACAACCCTGGGCGCAGCTGTGCAGTTACGTAGCACGCTTTACAGTTACGGCATAAGCTTCCATCCCCTTGCCTGCTTAATGATGTAGGTTAACTCCTCAATCTCCACGGCTTTGTCATCAAACAAAGACTTTCTTTTGGCAACTGAAAGTGAAACCAAAAAGGCACCGTTACCATCTGGGTGCACTTCCCTTTAACAATTCATCACAGTAACCATAGCAAATACTGACATATGAATGCATGAGTGTGTAGTAGATGCATAACTACAACTTTAAACCCTGAGACCTGTTCAGTTGAAACAATAGAAAATATAACTACTAAAACTTTAATATAGATGCTCTTTTTATTGGCCAGATGATAATATTATAATACAATAAAATATCATTTAAATAAACAGAATTCTTTTAGCTGATACTTACGTATTGTTAGCTTTTCTAGTTTGGCAAAAGTATTACTCAGGTCTTTCCCAATTCTCCTGCAAGGATGAGAGACACAGGAAGAAGAGCCGCCATGACAGGCGGTGTTACAGGAAATACCCTACAGACCCCCAAACAGCAGTCTACATTTCCCCAAGTTTAAAGCGTGACTTAAATATTCATAGAGCAGCATAAGCATTACACTTAAATGCGGCAATAGATGATTTACAATCTGCCATTAGTTTTAATAACATCAAGACACTTTGCATGGGTACGTGCCACGCCAAACCTAAATCTAACAAAAACATAAGAAAGTGAAGAAAACAGCGTAAACTGTTGAATGTGACACATAATGGAATACAGGAACTGACTTAGCCATGAGTGTGAAGTCACTGCGCTGTTTGAGCATGCTGAGAGCTGGTTTACTCGACTGGATCCCATTCTGCACAGAGAGAGAGAAGGATAAGGGACCAATGTGGCTCAAACTGGGGAATACCAATGTAGTTCAAAACGCACTTATTTTACTGAGCCAGAATGCAAGGTTCCTGCAGAGAAAATTGAATTTTCAGTCATGAATACTGACTATTAAATACCCTAGTTTGAAGTGTCATATTATTATAACTGTTGTATCGTCTACACATGTAAGGCCAAGGTGAGTAATCATCGGTTTCCACAGTTTTTATTTCAAGTATAACAATAAAAAACTAAAGGCGACGCTATAAACTTGTGGTTGAAGTATTAATTAATAATTAACTGAGTTTCTTCTATTCTGCTCAAAGCGTTGCATGAGTGGGATTGCAAGCCAATTCAACAGACATTACAATTCAACCCAGCCAATCTTTGACAAATTAACTACTTTTAATGACAACTAAATGTATTTTACAGATTAGGGGGCTTGAAAAAAAAGGTTAAAATTGAATGGCTTTAATGATGCGTGGGAACCATGGACTGCTACGCTTTAGGGGACTGGGTTTGACGATCAGCAGGAAACCAGACCAGACTGCCTTGTCATATGTTAACACGACAAGGACATGGGTTCCTGCCACCAGCCTACCCAACCCTCACCTGTCGCCCCTGCAGAGATTTGCAAGCAGACAGGAACTCGTGGGTGCGGTCCCGGCAGGACATGCTGACAGTCTCCACTGGGGGCAAGGCAGGGACCACGTTGGGTGGGTCTGGAGGCTGGGTCAGCTGGGATTTGGTCTGCGAGGGCCCGAGGTACACCCCCTGCTGGCTGCTGTTAGGACCGTGGCGGCGACGTGTGTTCATGGAGGCTCCCACACATCACCTGCAGCGATAATGGGGCAAGAGAAGAAGGCCATTTTCAGCACAAACAAGCCAGACACCAGAACTGACAGGTTCTCCCACAGCAAACGCTGGAGAAAGAATGGGAGGAAGAAGAATGGATTCAAAGCCAAAAAGGTTATGTGTATTTATAAAAGGGAATAGATGTTTTGAGGAAAACAAACTATCATAAAATTATTTTCAATGTGTTCCTAGATACTTAGTTGCTGACCAAACTCAAACAAAATAAAGAAGAGCATTGACAATATGTTTTAGATAATTATGTTCTGAACTCATTTTCCATATTATTGCGTATTAAACACATACACCTTCCACCGAGCCAGTTTTAACACGATAGCAGTTGTTCTTCCCGTGTTAGACAGTGCTAACTATATTTGCCAAGTATGAATTCACACGCAAACATTACAACCAAACCCTCCTCCTGTCAAAAAGCTATTCGCTAAACGACGTCCCATTGCTTAACTTGACCCTTTCGATAACGGACTAAAAAAACGCCCACAATAGGTTAAAATATCTTTAGTCTATTGGCCGGCGCTTCCATCACCCAGCATCTAAAAATCCCCGATCCCATTTGTGGATTTAGCATGTCAATCACGTCATCAGCCAGAACAACAGTTCGTTTTAAGACCCATAGAAGCTTAATTATGTATTTAAAAGACAAATCATAATTACACCGACTAAAACAACACAATCTGAGATATTAATAAATGCGTCGCCACAATGTATGACAATTCAATTATGAAATTACTACGATGTTATGAGAGCTAGCGTCTTCGTTTGTATACGCACTCAGATAGCGAAGTGGCTAAGAAGCGAGTTAAAAAAAAAAGATCCTGCCATAACTCGCCGTTTCTGCTTCAGAAACCCAACTCCTATCCGTATGTCCGCTACATGACCATCTGTTCAAATAACTATGTTTGATGTGGCTCGGTTCTTACCGGTTAATCCGTGTATTGTGCTCTTCAAATCTTCCCCAAAATCTCTCGCAACAGTGTTTAGGGATTCGATCCGGGTCACTTCCCGGCTAACGTCACCGCCACGTCTACCAGTGTGCGTGTCGCCATACGTTCTCAATACGTGTGACGCAGTCATCACCCGATAACGCAAAGTAGTTCAGATAGGGCAAATTGTTTACATACAATCGTTATTTTTAGTTTTATGTATATTTTAAACTGTCCGTATAATTGAACATGGAAAAAACAACAATATTTATTGTTACAACAGATTTAATATTTATTATTAAATTATGGAGATTATTCATACATTAGCCTAGCAAATACAAAAGTCTCAGTTTTTTATATGCATGTAAATACATTGCTTCTGGGAGAGTTTAGGAACTAAGATAACAACATTTTTAAATTTACATTTGCCATTAAAGAGTACAGAAACAATTATTGCCAGCAGATGTCGCCGTTACTCGTGTTAGGGTCAATAACAAAAGACGTCATACAGTATTTCAGCCAGCATGTGTGTTGGTGAACAGATAAAACCCCGTTTCCACTGTTGGTCTCATTGATATACATGGGTGTAACCAAAACCACTAACTAGTACAACTGCCACAAATTAGGGGAAAAAATCTATTGTATTCCTGTTTAATCAGATAATTCTATAATCAGTGAAGGTGTTTGCAACCAACATTATTGAAAAGAAGAAAATATTACGTGCCCATGGAGTTATTGGGATGTAAATGAGTATACATGTAACAAACGGCCAGAGCAAAGACAGGAAGGGAAAGGAAGGACTGGGAGACAGAGCTTAAGAATCTGGGGAGGGGGATGGAGGGGGCAACAAAATGAAAACAGAGATAACATACCCACTCCCTGTGTTTACTGGTACCCGCATCCCCCTGACCCAGCAAGACCCAACTCGTTAAAATGTGGCCGCCCCTCTCTCAGTGCTCTCCATTCCCATCCCTCGGCCCGCAGAGTGCCTCCATCTTGTCCTGAATCGCCTTGTGTCCCCACCCTGGTGAAATTGCATTCAAAACATTAAAAAGTGAGCAGCCGAGCGGGAAAAGTCACACTTTTAAAAACAGATAACTACTTTTCCCAAAGTCAGACTTCGCCGCACTAACATTTATTTTCCTCTTGGACAGCAGTGCCTGGCTAGTCTCAATGCTTGCTCTTGTTCCCTCTGGGGCAAGATACCATCATATGCATACATTCATGCTGTCCCAGATGCCATCAAATACATACACAGCTGCTTCAACAAAAAAATAGAGGGAAAACATGCCTGGAGCTTTTATCGTCAGAAAAACATAACACTTCACACAGACAGTGGATACAAACACGGGATGGTGTTTACAGATGGAAATGAAAAGAACATGACAGGAGAGGGATGTAGCTGAGGAGAGAGATAGAGAGAGGGAGGGATAGGGGAGGCAGAGAAAAGATTTTGGGATGAAGGGTAAAATAACAAGAGGTACTCAGTTATGCAATCTGTACAGAGACCTTGTAGTTCCTTTAAAACATTTTATAGTGTATTTAGTTGCATGAAACCGGTTCCTTCTCATGAAGTAATTTAATCTCCTCTCTCGGTGTCTGAATTGTTCTCTCTCCCTCTCTCCCTCTGTCTAACAGTCTTTTGCAGGCCTCTATATTTAGCCCTGGATTTTCACCAGACAGGTATGGCTGTGTTGGCATATCAGCACACGCAGGCTCAAATCAACTCTGAAACGCAGATAAACACTAACACACTCACTCAAGTGTGTGCCCATCCAATGGCACAGTCAGTAAAGGCACTCAGCCCAGTGCCAGCCCAGTGCCAGCCCAGTGCCAGTGAGTCCCAATAACCTGGACTCCTGCCAGCTTCTCGGGCACCTGCAGGCTCTGAAATCCTCTGTGACACATAATAAAGCTGGGTATAAGCATAGCCTAAATGATTCTCTGGACACTGACTCAGATTTGTGGAGGCACAGACACAATATTGTTTCAGACAGTATTATGCTGCTTGCCCTCGGCTTTTCACTCCCAGGAAGTCAGTAATTATCACCCTGTTTGTCTTTCATTATAACTAAATGTTCTGAGAACAGAGGGATGCAGGATGGGGGATGGGGGATGGGGGATGGGGGGGTGGCACTAGAGAGCGAGGGATGGACAGTGGTTCACAAAGAACGAGGGTGAAATAATCAACCCGACACAACTTTTTTTTCAAAAATAAGCTTATTTCCTTTAATATCTTTTAACATTGTTTTAAGGATACTGTTAACATCACCATTGCTCCTGCGTATCAACATTATTTAATAACAGTTTGGTTCACATTCACATCGAGGTTATTAATACTACCTATATCATTATGTAACATGACTGACACATACACAGTTTGTACACTTTCACAGACAATAAATAGGGCACAGACGGTGTAGCAGCAATGATAATCTCATAATTTTCATACACATAGACCGTGTGTGAGTATATGCACACAGAGTTTTGGATTCAATTTGACACAGAATAAATGACATATTCTACTCTCTACGCTACACCCCTAAATCACAGTTGTATAAGAGTACAGAATCCACAAAGTACAAAAGTTGAATATCAACCCAGGTTCTCACTGCTAGAATTGAACAACACACAAAGCGATTAAATGCCGGGGACGTCCTACACCGTGTCGCCGTATACTAAGCGTTTATATAACATTATATTATATTAATGTTCACGACTGTGAAGCCTGCACTACGTTTGCTCAGACTTGTTCTCTGTTAGCATGTAGCAACTAGCAGAGGCAGATAAAAGCTCTCACTTTCAGGGTTTTACTGTACATGGCATCTGTGGAAACGGCCCCATGAGGGTCTTGCGCTCAACACAACGGGAAGAAAAGAGGGTGTCACCTCGTCTCTCACGGTAGGAACTATGGCCAGTCAGGATAGCACAGCACCCGATCTAGGCAGACAACAGGATAGGCTGAATTCAATTAGTGACAGCGCCTAGTTTCCCATAGAGTCTAGATTTAGTCGTGATGAGATATACATTATCTAGGTTTTCCTGGGCATCAAGGGAAGCTAAACCTGCACTAAAATAACTGTCTAATGTAAAAAAAAATATATATTAAAAATGGGGATAAATAAATAAATCTTAAAATACTGCAGTACTAAAGTTTACTGTTTAAATAGAGAAATCTACCCTGTGAATGCTTACAATGGCACCTGTGTCTCTGCCTGCTGTAATGGAGGGTGAGAACACTCTGCCTGCTGTAATGGAGGGTGAGAACACTCTGCCTGCTGTAATGGAGGGTGAGAACACTCTGCCTGCTGTAATGGAGGGTGAGAACACTCTGCCTTCTGTAATGGAGGGTGAGAACACTCTGCCTTCTGTAATGGAGGGGGTTGTAAGGCAGGAGTCACAGGTGGGGCCTTGATTCCACTGGACCCTGAATTCACATGACCTTTAGCCAGATTAATTCATAATTACATGGGAGGAGGATTAGAGTGACTCCCAGTTTTTTCTCCAATCTGAAGATAGGGGGGCTGAGGGAACAAAAATACAAGGGGGGATTAAAGTAAACATGCTATTAAACTAAAGAAGACTTCTGCAGGCAACATTCTGCAGCGACAAACCTGGAGACGAGAACGTTACATGCACTAAAACCAGAGAATTAAACGTGAAATTAGACTAAAAGGATTTTTAAAAAAGGATTATTCCCAACAATGGACAGGATATCAGACGGAGTGAAACATTCAAATACAGTCCTTTTACAGGTATTGCTCATGTGGACACAAGAGGCACAGTTTGATATCGCATCCCATCACAGAGACTGAAGCAACAATGGCGTGGAGGTTCTCCCTGGATAACTTTCGACACATGTCATTTAAAAATCTCCAGTCCTATTTTCAGGGAGGGTTCCTCAAAACCCAAAGTTAGTTATTGCTCAGCTTCATTTGGCTTCTCAGAAGATTCCAAAACTTGAAAGGCAGAGATCTTGATCCCAAAAGGATGCTCAAGCTGAGATGCACGCCTTATCTTATTAGTTCCAATAAATATCTCAATGAATGTTCAGACATTCTAAACACCAAACAAACGTATCAAGGTACAGATTATGCATAAATCATTTGTCGTGTCCGTCACCATTTAGGATAACCGCTGAAATGTTGTTTGGTCTGGAGATAATCTGAAATGCACTGTACCTCATTTCCACCAAATGCAAAAACTCTGCAGTCTACATCTAGATTAATTAAATCTAGTTTAATTCTGCATTTTGAGGCTGGGAACAGAGGACAGTCAGCGCTCAGGAAGCCCACAAACCATAGACACGTGCCTTTTAAACGTGACCTTTGAGAGGTCGCCGAATGCATGATGATTCAAAAATCAGTTACAGAGCTCTTATTGCATAAGACAAGCACTCATCTATACAACTGCAAATCAGTCAGCTACCCCCTACAAAGGTTACAGGCTAACCAATGCTGTAAGTTTTATCAGAACGGACACAAGACAGACACGCTTTGCTCGCCAGACGCAGAACCGACACGCTTCGCTCGTCAGACGCAGAACGGACACAGGACAGACACGCTTTGCTCGAAGGACACAGAATGGACATGCTTCGCTCGCCAGATGCAGAATAGACACAAGACAGACACTCTTCACTCGACAACCACAAAACGGACACACTTTGCTCGCTAGACGCAGAACTGACACAGAAAAGACATGCTTTGCTCGCAGGCTGCAGAACGGACACTCGTTGCTCCTCGGCAGCAGGACGGACACGGTTTGCTAGTCTATAGTTAATGAGCAGGGTTCACTGTAATCCACGTTCACCCATGACATCACAAAAAACCCTCAACCATTAACACAAGGAAACATTGCCCTCAGATTGTCCTAATGTATCCAGCATAGGTTCAGCATGGGTTTCACAAACAGTATGAAATGATTTACTTATAAAATTACTGCTGCTGTGAGGGCCCCTGCATGTGTATGTGAGATTGTGTCTGTGTGTGTGTCTGTGTGTGTATGTGTGTGTATGTGTGTGTGTTACTGTGATTTTAAGTGAACATATCATGAATTTTTTGTTTTTTTTTAAACAACACGAAGAGGGTTTTTTCTAGTCCATAAGCCTTCTCTCAGTTTAAATGCAGGACAGAGAAGCATGTACTCTGGACCCCAATTGTGTAAATGGTCAGTCACCCAGGGAGGGTCTTAAAGGGGAAGGATTAACAAAACTACGCAGCAATGACCAAGATAAAAGAGAACGATAGTAACCAAGGAAACATTACATTAAAAAGGCAGCTTGTTTTTGACAACATAACAGTAAAGGCATAACAAGTTATATCATAAAAGTAACATATGAACAGTGACACAAAAATAACTAAAAACCTATTTCTGAATGGCTTTTTTATATATAATTTGTATGCATATCTAAAATAGAATTTTCATTCTCTCTTAATTTTTCTAACAAAAAGCTTATGGTGACCTGTATGGCTTTTCACAGTGTTTTAAAGTTCTTATATTCCTGACAATATGATTTCTGTCACCTTAGTATCGAGAGTGCCTTTTCCATTGTTTTCTTTTCAGATCAATTCCAAGGTGGCCTTAGTTAAAGGAGTTAAAAAGGACTACATCAGGCAACATCAGGCAATACGAGTCGATCAGAGGCATCACCCCAGAGAAGAGAAAATTGATTATGTGTGTATGCACCCACCCGTGGAGGAAAGCCAGGACACCTATCTATTGGCATTCCTGTCACTGTCCAGCCCAAGCTAAGAGCTCTTTCACTCCCATAATGAAAGAGAAGGCCACAAAAGGAAACTAAACAAACCCCACCCCCACCCACACCAAACCAAACCTAAAGACCATGGGCTTCACTGGGTGTTTGTGGCCATTTGATGGAGTCACACAATGGGGGAAAGGACCACACAGTCAGACATTTTACTTTGTTCACTTTAAACTTCACGTTTGAACAATAATATTGACTTATCGAATTTCCGAATTATGAATTTTAATAGGATTTTAAGACCTGCTTGTTTTCTGAAATAACTTCTTTCTCATAACTGTTTCTGAGATAAGCACTGTTCCCCGTGTCCACGTCTCTGAGGGCCACCAACACTTCTCCTTGACCCAGAACTTACAATGGGACAGAGCCCCAGATGAACCCAGGACCCCTACTATGGCTGCCAAAGCTATGAGAAGGCCTATGAGATCCCCTCACACAAAGGCTGGACCGCTCTCACGCACAGGACCGCTCTCGCGCACAGGCTGGACCGCTCTCACGCACAGGCTGGAATGCTCTAACACACAGGCTGGAATGCTCTAACACACAGGCTAGACCACTATCGCGCACAGGCTGGACCGCTCTCACGCACAGGACTGCTCTCACACACAGGACCGCTCTCACACACAGACTGACTGCTCTCACCCACAGGCTGGACTGCTCTCATGGACATGACTGCTCTCACACACAGGCTGGACTGCTCTCACACACAGGCTGGACTGCTCTCATGGACATGACCGCTCTCACACACAGGCTGGACCGCTCTCACGCACAGGCACTCACATCACCCTTTATTGCTTCTTCATGTCATATCATGTCTTTTTTTATTGTAGTTTTCAATACTCTTTACTCTGGAATCGAGTTCTTTCCGAGGCACTTTTGTCCATTCAGTGTTCAAAACACCAAGTCACATGACAACCTGACCCTGCCCACATGACATACCCAAAGTGGAAGGATAAGGGCAGTTTTTCATCCAAACTTTTCACAGAATTGCTATTCGAAGACTTTGATTTTGACTACATGGCTCAAGTTTTTTGGTAATGGATTTATTGTTTTTCCCAAGGAACAACTTTCAGCCTCTCTCCACCTTGTTAAAACGTATCAGCCGTCCTTTCAGCCATGTCTTGCGTGGCAGTCAGCGCACCCCGAGCCCCTGCTGCGCTGGCGTGACCACAACCCAACCAGGTGGGACATAGGAGTTTTTATTTGAGTTTGCCTGCGTGTCCAGCTCTAGCAGAAATCCAATGATGGCGCTCTGCGTATTGCGTCTGCCCTCCAGGTGAAACGGCAACAGAGCATACGCGGAAAAGCACGGTGATGTGGCTGCATACACATACTGTATATTTATATGAGACTACATGGTTGTTGTGGGGGGTATGGGGGGGGGACTAAAACAGATGTGCGTGGTTGTGAGGTTGAGCACACACCCCTCCCTCCATCTTTATCCTTGTCTCCAATCCTCTCCCGGACACTTTTCTCTCACGAGAGAAAAAGAATGCACTCTTCACGTCCGCCACTTTACCGTGTTCTTTAAGAGGGAGAGCGAATGTTCAGCTCATCACCGACTCACTGACTCACACCTGGAATAAAAAGAGTACAGAAGAGGAGCCAGTGACTGCAGTGCACTGCTCTGTGTAAGGACTGCATTCTCCCCGGCCCCAAAAGTGCTTGTTACCTCCCCAGCCCTTCACCTGCAGCTGTGCTTGTTACCTCCCCAGCCCTTCACCTGCAGCTGTGCTTG
>JAOVYW010001988.1:0-15595 GCA_025775045.1 Hiodon tergisus
TCCTGCTCCTTTTCCTGTTGAAATATAGTTCTATGCATAGTAGTTAGTTGTCTATCTGTAGTTGATTTACTTTTAGTGAAATATGTGGCTCCGCCCCTCCCACCTGAACCCATTCATCAATCCATCTCTTTCTCTCCAATCTACATGCCGCTCGCCATGTGCTTCGCTGATTAGTATGTTTAGCAGAGGGGTGGGGGGCACATAGTAGGCCTTCGCCATTTTTCCATATGTCCTCTCCTTTAAGAGGGGTGCCTCTTTCCTCACAAAGAGCTTTCTCCGTTTTTGTAGCTAAGTTTTGCATATCTTTGGGGGTTTCTCTTACTCTACACCTTCCCTTTCACTGTCTCACTTACCTTCTTCGTCACTTTCACATACCTTCTTCGTCACTTACCTCAGGTAAGACCCGCGGTGGCGGCTCTGTGTTTATTTCAACAAAGACTGGTGTGTAAATGCCTTGGTAGTCGCTACCCACTGCTCACCAGTTTTAAGTAGTGAATTGCCGGCCATTTTATCTACCTAGGGAATTCACTGTTGTCTGTATATACAGTGCACAGTGTATATCCCTCCCAGTGCTAATGCAAATGAGGTGCCATCACGGCACAACCCGTAGCACCAAAGTTCTACCATGTGATCTTTGCCTCGAGGGGAGAATACATGCTGGACTACACCGACACTTATACAAAGCCTTTCCCCGCTCCACCTATGATACCACCTCTGTTCCTGCTCCTCCCAGCAAGCTGGCCACTGCAGAAACGCTCCAGGCCAGAAGGAGCACGCCAGCCCTGCAGGACTGCTTTTGAATGTGTTTAAAGAAGCAGCCACCTACGACCACTACATCTGCCTGGAATAATACACAAACTCTGTGAAATATAAGGGTGCATCAAAAATCATCATCCCAGTGCCTAAGAAGTCAACTGTGACAAGTCTCAATGACTTCCACCCAGTAGCAACGACCGCCCCTCATGATGAAGTGCTTTGAGCGACTCGTCAAAAGACAGAACTCCACCCGGACCCCCTGCAGTTTGCATGCCCCCCAACCGCTCTACTGACGATGCCATCGCCTTCACCCTACGCTCTGCTTCGTCACACCTGGACGCTAAGGACATGTACGTCAGAATGCTGTTTATAGACTTCAGCTCAGCATTTAATACAATCATCCCCCAGCAGCAGGTAAAGAAACTCTCATTGCTGGGTCTCAGCACCCCGATCTGCAACTGGATTCTGGAGACCACAGTCAGTGCACATCGGCAGCAGAACTTCAGGTACCATCACGCTGAGCACAGATGCCCCTCAAGGGAACTGTGGAGAATATCCTGGAAAGATCATAGGGGCCCCCCGATTCAAGTCACATTCAGGACACAATGTGTACGCATAGCCTATGCCATTATAAAGGCCCTTCCCCTCTTTTGGACATAGTTTTTTTAGTTCAAGATGAAATAAGGACGCTGCTGTTTCAACCTTGAGCAAAGTGCTTAACCTGAACAGCTGAGTGGTGTAAAGTCCCTATAAATGCAACACTTTCAATTAATGAACCAAATTTTAATAACTATAAAAAAATTGTAGAATAGAGCTATATTAGATTAATATATCATTTTAATACTTAAACCACAATTTCACAAATATGTTGGCTATTCATTTAGTTATGGTAGTCTTGAAATGGCGTAAAGTGGTGTTTTTTTTCCCCCCCCACCTAATTTCCTGCTACATGTGCATGCTCAAACTCTACTCCCCGTGTGTGTGTGTGAGAGAGAGGGAAAATACTTTCTCGGCTAATACTGGGTGACAAAACACAAAAGCAGTCACGCAAGCAAATGGACAAATTTTAAAAATGAAACCTCTTTATTATCAGTGGCCCAGAGCAAAACACAGCGAGAGTTGGACACAGGAAACAGGAAAAAACACACTTTAGTAAGTGTCCTATTTCTATTTTTTTGGTCATGCGAGGATATTCTGCAAAAGGCTCCTCCCACTCCCCTCATCACCAACACACTTTGATTTGACAAACATCAAAACCATTGTCTTTGGTGTGTGGAAGAGCCTGTGTTCAATGAACAGCAAAATAGGAGAAAGCAAGACTGCCCCTCTCGTAAAGTGTTTTCTCTCTCTCTCTCTCAGGGACTGGAATGGACACCTGTTGGTCTAAAGCGGTATGCCAGGTGGATTCATATCCCTGCAGAACAACTTGACCGTCCTGCCACATTTAGCTCCTGGGGGATTGGCGAAATGGAATGAAGACCACTTGCTCTCGCTTGCCTCACATGCCACTGGAACTATAACACTGAACATGGATTAACACAAAGGGGCTCCCTGGCTCAGCAGCACTAATTTAAGATTAAATAGTAGTGCATCTGCTTCGAGAAAAAACTCATGTCTATGAGCTTTACATGGAAAATATATTTCCAAGCTTTTGTGAAGTAAGAATAAAAATGTTGTTAATCCTTTCATGTAACAGGTGAACACAATGTGAGACATATTATTAATAAAAGATTTAAATTTATAATTCTTTATACTTTTTGTTTATTTTTGAAGTATTGAGGTTTTTTAATTTAACTTTCTCAGTGGCAAATAATTTGAGCAGATAGAAAGTGCACGCCTCCCAGTAAAAATAAATTAAAAAAGATGGGTTGGACATTAGAAAATGTGAAGCTCATTTACACGTTGTTTTCCCTTTGCCCTTTCCATGGCTTTGTAAGTAGCAAAGGGGCTTCATGAATGAACAAGGCTCCACACCTACTACTCACACACGCCCTCGCGCGCATATACACACACAGATACAGACATACATAAAACACATGCATACACAAAGTAGTCATGGAACTGAGGAAAAGGAATGATTTAAAAATCCAGACAGCTGCCCCCCCACCCCTGTCCCGCTTAGTGAGTGCTTGAAACAGTTAGTCATAATTGGGCTGTGTCTTAGATCTCAGCATCTTGGCTGCCCTCCCTAGAGTCGACCCATGTGGCTATTGTGTATAACAGGGAGCAATGTCAGTCGACAGGCAAGCAGCGATTTTGCAGGATTACAATTGATCCCTTCATTAAAACAACACCAAATCAGGCCTTTAAACACTTTTGGAAGACATTTGTGTGACAAGTGCCAGGGGGTCAGGAGCAGTGGCTTCCATATGACTGTCCTCTCTGCTGAAAACACAATGTGCAGCAACCAGAAGTCCATGTGAGAGCTCTATAAAAAAAATTATAATTTTTTTTTTTTTACAAAAACTCGCTAGCGTTTGACACTGCATTAGCACGCCTTTAGCAGCAGCCTCCACATTTACTCCAATACTGATAAATATGGTCACATCTTTTCCGCTCGTACACATCATTTCTTTAAAAACCAGTTTGCAAACCGACAAGTAAAAGAAGTAGAATTCCCTTCTTTTTAGAGGTTATTGCATTGCATTCAAAAAGCTTTTAAAGGTCTCGCTCTCCCAACTTTCTGATAAATTTTTTTTCCCTAAGAACTAAAATGGACAGTCCTCTTAAAATGTGGCTGTGAGCCAGCATTGTCTCATATTTTCGGTAGAAGACTAGAGGGCTTCTACCATTCATTTTCTCATGCCCTGCAAGGGATTGTGGGTGCCCCACCACAGTCCTTAACACCCATAGCCACTCTTGGTGGCTTGAGTGGGCCGACGGAGTCTGGTGGGAACGTTAAAGGCCCCCCCCCCCCTCCCCGTCCTCTGTGGCAGGGGTCAGCCTGTCAGAGGATTGTAACCGCTAGTGGAAACACATTGTCACAATCCCTCACGCAGCAGTGTGTCCCATTCCCAGCTCGGTTATGCCCACTTGGCGCCAGCTACCAGCGGTTGATGATGTGGTTCATGTAGTCCTCAGTGGGTAGACGGGCCGTCTCCTCACCCCCGCCCTCGTCCTGGGACGGTTCCTTGCGGAAGCGGCCCCTCAGCCTCTGCTCCCGCCGGTCCAGCTGCCGTTTGTACTGGTAGCGCTGCTGAAACAGGTCCTTGGCATAGTCATAGAGCTGCATGTCCAGTTCATTGAGCTCCTCAATGCGCAGCACGGTGCCGTTGTCCACATCCACGCCACCCGCACGTGTGCTGTTGTACTGCATGAAGGGACGGATGAAGCGTAGTCGGAAGGTCCTCTCGAACAGGTACTGAGTCTTACGTTGAAACTCGGTGAGTCCGAAGAAGGCCATGTCGCGCAGGTTCTTCTTAGCGGACTCCAGAAGGAGCTGGGCTCGCTTGCGCTCGGGCACGAAGGACATGTTGTAGCAGCCTACCAGGCTGAGGTCGGCTAGCATGCGCACCTGCCGGTTGTTAGCCAGGTTGTAGGGGCAGTCCATGAACTGCTGCAGGGTGCAACCTGACCAATCAGTTCCCTCGTAGCAGGCGGGCAGCTCCTCTGGGGTGGGCGTGCGCCCGTCGCACATGTGCAGGGATGTCTTCCAGGTGGCACCCCGCTGCACATGTCGCCACTCACTCAAGTAGCGTGACACTGGGTCCCGAAGTAGCGTGATATAGTAGAACTTCCTGCAGGGGGCCACAGAGAGAAACGCACACAGTCAAAATCAGAGAAAAGGAAAGGGCATAGCAAAACACAGTTGGACAGGTATGCAAAAACAATCCCTCTGTTACATGGCTGTCACAAGGCTGCCTCAAGGACAGCTACATTCGAAAATAGCCTCGGGAGGCCCTGCTCAGTCACCTGGAGTACCTAGAGTACCTGTCGGTCGAGGATAACATCTCAATGTGATGTGCCATTACCTATTACGTTCTCGGGTTCAGAAGCACAGGCATCCTTCCAGCAACAACCCGTAGCCCTTTTCTAAACAACTTGTTGCCACTTCCACACAATGTGATAAGGGATACAACAAGGTTTTCATGCCAAAAATCAATACGACACATGAAACATGGTAGCTGACATGAGATGCACATTTGTCTGCTTAATGGAGGCAAGTTTGAGCTAATCTTATTTGTAGCGAGAGAAAAAACTTCTTATTTGGTCTGATTTAATGACAATATGGGATGAAAATATTGAAATACCGTTCGGATAACGAAAAATGAAATGTCAGAAACAACTATCAGAAGGTCAAATGATTTAATCTTGTATAAGATAGATAAGTACTTAATTTGTCTCCCATGGGGAAATTGCATAAGTTATGGTGAATAAATATGGTTCTGGGAGACTTTGCTCCCTATCATGGCCCCACATGTCAGTGTAATGGATGGACAGATAGAACCATGACGGCCCGATAGACAGTGTCCCTAAGACCTTAATGTCTGGCCCATCAGGCTTTTCCTGGCCTATTCTCTTGCAATCATAGATTGCTGTCAGAATTATCGCTTTTTGTTACTTCCACAGAGGCCATTCACACTCTTGTCAGTCTGGCAGTCTGAGGCCATCTCACCTAACATTCTCATAGAGTTGTAGTAATGTCACAGCAACCAGGTTCAGGACCACATAAACTTTGTTATGCTTTGCAGCATTGTTGAAGATCAGTTAGGTGCGTGGCTTTTAATCCCAATCTTAGACAAGCCTAGGGGTGTAACAAGAGGGGAAGAGGCACAGTGATTAATTGAAAGGAAGAAAGGAGTAGGAATCGAAAGAAAAGATGGATAAAAGCCACATGCACTGAGGAATGGGTGAGAGCCTGTAAGAGGGGGTGGGGCAGTCAGATGCTGATTTGATTATTTCAAACTTTGCCAGATTTATTTTTTTTTGCCAGTAGAGTCCACATAGACTCCCACTGTTTCTCTCCTGCCCTGTCCTCTGTGAAGCTGGCAGAACATGGTCGGTCATCTGGAGCCAGCCGGACACTTTCCAAACGTGGCAGGTAACATGACAGCTATCGCTCCCAGGTGTCCACTTGATGACACTCCTTGCTTTGCATAACCTGACCCTCCTCCAGACCAGACCATGAAAAATATGGAATAGCAAAGACTTTGATGTGTCCTCAATCAAAGACAAGTCCTGTGTAAATGAATTGGCTGAAAAGAAAAATTGGCCTGGAAAACAGAGCTGTAGTGGACAGAACTGGGTTCCCCTGAGACTCAACACTATGGAGTCCAACTGTGGGAACGGGGTACCTGAACAGAGGAAAATAATGTCCCCCTGAGACTATGAACTGAAACTTGGCTACTTACTTTAATTTAATATGTAACCATTTCCAGCATGTTGCATTTTGGAGCGAATATATTTGTAAATTCCATTACTTTTATGGTATTTATTAAATGGTTGTAATTTGTTAAATTACCTAATTTATATACTTGGCTACACAAAACTGAATTCTTATCATGCCGAAGGGGAGAGGCCAAGAAAGAGGATGATACATTTATGTACAAAAGTCTGCATGTGCTAATGCGGCAGGAACGGTGCCAGTCTGCCACACTCAACCATCACAGGTCTTATCTCCGTTCTTTCACTCTCGAACTACCCACACACGAGTCCCATTTTAGCGACACAGGTTCGACAATGTCGACATGGTATAGGAGGTAAGGATGCCAATGTATCAGCGCAGCATCTGCTACGCTTTGGAAAAAAAGGAGTCTGACTCACAAGTTTATACTCCGACCAAGTATAGCAAGAGAAACGCAAGAATTTTGACAAACAGGGATAGCAAATAAAACACTTGCGAGCTCGCTGTACGGGAAAGAGCAAAACTAAGGGGTAAAGTACCTTTCTGTTGCTTTGTCCCTTGGCGAACACTATTCCAATATGCAATTAAAATAACCGCCACGTGGGGGAGACAAGCACAAATAATTAAAATTAAGCTCCCAATGACCGTTTGGGCACAGCGTATAAAAATCGGTTATTTTGTCTTGTAATTTCACAAACGCACGTGTGCTTCGTCCTGTATTGTTATGTATCACTGAAGTGCAGAAATGACACCCATAGAAATTAGCCAGAAATAATTTAACGATGACGTTACTTGCTCTAACTAGCCAGTCAATTCCGAAAATGTGTAAAATAATATATAGTGCTACTCATTTGGTGTATGTATGTCGCTTATAACAAAAAACCATCATGACAGCAGAAGGCAAAACTTCCTCCAGTTTATCTCAGTGCTCTGTGATATCCCCGGTTCTCTCTCGTAACAGCAAACTAACGAACTATCTAATTTCTTATAACGATTAATACCAATAGCCTACATTACTAAACAGTTCGCCAACTTAGAGACATTCGGTTATTTTAGTATTCATCCAATAGGAGAGTTTACCGGATGTCTACGCATGTTTTATAAACAGCTTCCTCATAAACCAACAATCTTATGTTACACTTTTATTGAAACTCAGTTAAATGTAGCGTAAATTAGGAATAGAGGTATATATAAATAGGGGTATCTGTCAAATAGGGTCAGTCTGTCCCCTTAGCTTCCAGCTCACAGACACAACCCGATAATGCAGAGAAACAAAGTGCTGTAAACCTAAGACTAATAGGGTGAATTAATGCTGATTTTAATCTGCGGTGTGCTTATGCTGAACACTGTGCACAGCTTGGCCCTGACACTCTGGTAACATAATTTTAGCACTGCTTGCATTGCTTTTCTGACTAACCACACACCCTTCTTGGAAGGCCCAAGCCCATAGCTTGATCTGCGACATGAATTAAATACTGCAATGTGCCCAAATCCAGCTGAGCAGGCAGCACAATCACCCTTGGATGAGTTTCACAGCTACTATACACTTGTACCATGCCAGTTATTGTTTTTTAGGTGCTTAGCAGGCCTTCTTATCTGGAGGGACTGAAACAACAGATTGATAAAGCAGAATCTCCGCTGAAATGACTCAGGTTAGGTACTGTCTGCAAGGTTACAAAGCAGCGCCTGGACTCGAACAGTCAATTTTCTGGTCGATCGAGTCCAATTCCTTTCTCACAACGCCAAACAGCATCCGCAAGACGGATGTTCCGACCAGGCCCGATTACTGTATAGAGCCTTCAACCCCTAGAGAAAGCTGAGCTGGTGTATCACAGGACTGTTCACAGGGCTAATGACTGGTCTGGTCTTCCTGGATGAGGGTTGGGATTTGGGGGGAGACTTCGGCCAACACAGAGAGGGGGAAAAGTCTGAATGAAACCATGTGCAACACAGCAATGAAGACCCAAAGCTGCAGAAGAGCCTGGCGGGGCTGGGGCGCGTTACAAAAGTGGCAGGCGAGGTATGTAGACAGGGCTGATGGACTCTGACAGGCCGTTCTGAGGGGCGGAGCTGCTCTCTGCCACATAACATTAATCTCAATATGTCCACGCATTGTTTCGGGAGCCAGCTCCTCAGCAGAGTAATGTTGCAGGGAAAGGGGCTTTATTATAGAATAATTATTATGGGGATGGGGTGGGCGAATTAGTCTCTTGCTTATGGTCTCCCGAATAACAAAGCCACAGATCATAATGAACATTAGAATAAAGTTGGCTTTAGAAGAAAAAAGCCTTCAAACTCCTAGGGGAACAAGGGGGCAGTCAGATGATCTATAGGGGCACAGATTTGGAACAGGTCAGTCACTCGAGTATGGCGGTACCCTGCGGCCAGCTGATATCCAGCTGGCGATGCTTGACAAGGGAAGATTCTGTGACACGAGAGAGGTCGGAAAAGTCCGATGCAAAGCCATGAGTTCCGATTTACCTCAGCACAAGTAGACAAAACTAAATAGCTCACCCCACAATCACTGTTTCGGAAAGACATAGTGCATCTTCTATAAGGCCGTTTCTAACCTATGACTGAGACTCACTACTGGAGTGCCACCTGCACGTGTGCCATAACCTGAGCACGGAAGACAGGAAAATCAAAGTGTTGTTAAGGGAGGAGCAGTCGTGGTGTGTGTGTGTGTGTGTGTGTGTGTGTGTGTGTGTGTGTGTGTGTGGGGGGGATTCAATTTGGTTTTAATACTGTCACAGAAACCGGAAATGATTTATCAAAGTTATTGCCTATCCCAGTAATGAGAATGTCACACAGCGGGCTTGTGAATATGACAAGCAGAAATTTCGCCCCACTGTAGTCTAAGAAGGCAAAAGCAAACAGATCCCCTGAGACAAAGCATTGTATAAGGAAATCAGGGAATTATTTTTAGTACCTTTCTTTTATGCATTATCAGTTTCGGCCACTGCACATTCACATGTGTACATGGAGTTTAAACTAGGCATTTCAGGTGCTATCAATTCCACTGTCCTTTTCTTCCCTCTTCTCTCATGTGCAGGGGGGCCCGCAACCATCACTGAAGGCCAGAGCAAAAAGAAGCTAACGGGCCAACCAGAAGGGTCAACTGGGGCCAGGGGCGCTGGGTGGAGGGGCCTAGAAGCCCTTCTGTTGTTAAGTGAGTGATTAGATCCCCACCCTAAAATGCGATTACATATAATTAATGACAAACATAATCCAAAAAATGGCTGTGCATTATGTAGGAATGCACAGAGTTCTACGGCACTCCTAGGCTGGGGGAGGGCTGTGGCTGACAAAGGTGCATCTGTTCATGTACACCGGCTGGGTGGAGTAGGTAAAGTATAAGTGTGATGGAACGTGGGTGTAAGTGAACAAAGAACTTGACAGAATGTCCATGCCCGTCGCCCAGTTTGTGCTACAAAACGTCGACCTGTGGATTCAACTCACCCCGTCCACATGACTAGGCAGCTTTTCTCCTGGCTCCTCAGTAGTGAAATGAGCCACTTCCTCTCTCCACTGACCAACTAGCAATCCATATTTACATTTTGTGTAAGCCATTATTCTGTTAATTTTATGTAGGTGTATCAATGTAGGTTCTTTTCTTTTGAATAATACAGTCTGTACAGTATAGGCTACATGCACATAAATGTAAATCTGAGGACCCGAGCATCTCATTCCATCAGCCCCCCCGACCCTCATCTCTCCATCCTCCCTAAGCTAACACACTCTCTCTGCAATTACAGAAGTTGCCAATCTGTGAAACTCCAGGGCTATTTTTGGGCCCCTGCAGTACAGAAATGAGATGTTTCTTTTTTCACCTTTCGGCCCGGTGGACCTGAACAGATCAAAAATGACACTTGCAACACACAAGGCAATTTTTCTTTCCGTATTGGATAGTTTGTTCTTTGCCGATTTCTTCCCTACCCCCATTGTGACAACAGGCATCATGGCCAGCACCCACCAACAGAAACAACAGGTGCAACAGGGCCAATCGCATTTAAACAGCCTAGTCAACCTCATTTAATGGGGTTTGTTTGTTTATTTTCAGGGTGTTGTAAAACTGTGCATGATTTGTCTGTTGCCCACACACGGTTACAGAGTGCTTCCTCACCAGGTTCCTGAACCAGATTCCAATCCTTCTCCAATGTACTGAAACAAATATGTGTTAAGTTTAAAGGTTCAGAGGAGCTACTACTATAATAATAGAGTCCCTGGTGTCACAGCAGAGTTAGTACATCTCGCAGTGCCAGGGCCTGTTTTGATATGTGTGTGTGTGTGTGTGTGTGTGTGTGTATACCCTCAGAGAACTATGATTTACCTTCTTTTTATTTTTTTAAAGGCCAAAACTGGTGCAATTAATGAAATGCAGATTCTTGGCCATGTTGGAAGTGCGAGAGTTTGCAGTGAATCCACTGAGAGCTCACATCACTGATCACAGATCAGCTTAACATGGCGTCCCAGGCTTAAACTACAGTCACAGGGCCCGGTCTAGGAACACATCACTTATCAGGGATCAGTTGTATATAGCACAGGGACCAGTGTTATTGTGATTTGGGCAGAGCCCTTCGGCTCGGCTTGAACAAGGCCACGTGATCCCAGTTAAAACTCCTATCAGAATGCTTGCAAACAAAGACCTGAAAGACCATTTAATTTAAGGGCAGGAGCACAGACAAGGTCAAACTACAAGTACCATAACACCAAAAGCACAATTGGTATCAATCCCTACATTTGTTCTGTATCTACACTTTGGGATATCTGACAAAGAGTTTCAAGCAATGCAAGTTATAACTTACCAAGATTGCTAAAAAACTAGATTAAAACCATAGAACCACAGATACTCGCTTTTACCCAACCCACACAACACAGACACACCTGATGGAGGATAAAACCTTTACCAGCGAATGTTTTCTGAAAGGGATCTTCATTTACAGTGTCGTGACTTCAGGCAGATGCCCAGTCTAAAATGACTAAAATGACCAGGCAGCCTTTGTATTTTTCCAGCCATGGTGTCAGGGTTCAGGTATTCCTATCTCCAATAATCAGGCGCCATTACCCTCATGTTATTGTTCTGAACACCATTCCTACTTCTCACTGACACTACATCAGGATGTCAAAAGAACGAGATTTCGGGGAGCAATTCAATCACTAGCGTGTTCCACACCCAACATGGCATCGACTCTCTCTGCAGCATTCAGCTCCTTTCATCCCATTAGCTCTCATGTGAAGTAACTATGGAGACAGGGCGACAAGCTATGAGGGTCAAGACAATGGCACCAAGTCGAGGCTGTATCGTAGGTAGCGGATCATTCCTTCTTCTTCCTCCCAGCCGGTGGAGCAGGGAGTAAGCCCCCCCTCTCTTCCCTCATGCAGGGAGCAGGTTCCTTTACCCCTCACCCCGCCACCTTCCCTTCCATCTTCTTTCAGCCAATAACATATGTTTCATAGTTAGTCAGAAAAAACGTGGGACATGCAAGACTGTAGGAATGAACACAAAGGCTGATTTTGCAGTCATTTCTGTCAGCCCGTACCCCGATTGACCTGGAGGAGGGACAGGTGTGTGTGTGTGTGTGTGTGTGTGTGTGTGCCTTTGTATGTATACGTGTGTGTGAGCATGTGCTGGATGTGGGAGCAGGGTATTAGCAGTGAGTGACAGCCACAGCGGGGATTCAGGGCGTACCAAGGCATTTCACTCCGTTCCCAGGCTAATTACCCAAGACCGTCCAAGCTCCAGCGAAGCCGGCACCTGTCTCTCGGCCTGCAGCAAACATTAAAAAAACGATCAGCACTAGTTCTCTGCCCATCAAGGCTCATTCTGCCAGGCTCTGGGTCTAAAACTCAAACAGAGTATCCAAACGTAACCCCTACTGTTTCACTACTGTTTCCACCTTCTTCTATCAGTGATCGATACGATCAGCAGCCTTGCTGTCGTTACAAACGTCTATCGCACTAGAGCGGAAGCGTTCCAGCCCTAAGATAAGGTTAGTTTGAAAAAGTTTTTCCTCTTCCGCTCTGGTTTCACAGCTCTAGAACAACTATTGGTGTCTTTAAGGTTGTTTTTTCCTGGCTGAAGAACTCTACCGAGTTCTGTGTACCAGAGTGATACAAAACCTCTCCCTTTTTAACATAAGGTTATGGAGCCAATTCACTTTTGGAACAGATAAGGTGCACTGCTTAAATTTAATGGACCCCTGGTAGCACAGATCTGTTTTTTTAACACCTTCAGTGCTCGCCAAACCAAATGCTTAAACCAGAGTGTACATTAAATCTGAGTCTCCACGGCAAACCATTTCGATCTTCAGTCCTAAAAAACAAAAAACAAACAAAACAAACAAAACACCAAAAAAATGGACACCATTGGCAACCCCGCCAACGCAGGGCCAACATTGTGAGGAAAGCCTTTGCGTTGCACTGCAATACGATGGTTGTGAGAGCTTTGTGGGTAAACCCCCTTCCTTCCCTTGCATGCCAGTAACTTTCAGAAGCTGTGCCGATTGAGATACACAGAGACACGAGGGGAAGAGAGAGAGAGGAAATTGGATATTTCGATAGAATAGGAGGTAGAAAATCCGCTCAGCTTTGAACTTGAGCTTCTTATCCCACTTTGTGATTGAATGGCGCTTAGTTGCCTTGTCCTCTGGTGACTGTTGAGTGCTTGAACCAAAAATGAAGTCAGTCAACCGTGTCATTTTACCCGTCTTGGCCATAACCCCAAACCCCCACCCCACAAGCGTGAGGCTAAGACTATTACATGTGTATACTAAAGCATTGAGGCCAGGTCTACTGGTCCTCAATCAACGTTTAAACTGTAAATAGACCTTCTAGGTGACTTTTCGTCCCGCTTCTTTAGGGCGAAGGGAACACTGGGAAAATTAGGTGCCCGATACACAGAGGGAAAAGGGCAGTGCATCCGAGTCACTTCCCCAGCCAAACACTTCTCATTAGGTGGCTTGTAAGATTTTCGGCTCTTTAAATGTCAAAGGATTCTGCAAGGATTTTGTCCCCTCTCTGCCAAACTCAGGATTTTCGACTGCATTCCCTCCCAATTCCATAGTCGAGAAAAAGATGCAGACAAGCTGAGAGTTTCGGATGTCAACAACCCGGCAGGAATCAGAAGTCAGTGTGCGTGAATAACAAACGGCTGTGAGGAGTGGCACTTGTGTTATTAAAACTCGAATTCAAATTATTTGTAAGCTGTAGACATCCGTGTACTGCAGAGACGCATCGATGGAAGGGCGTGCGAACACACTCAGACGCACACACACAGCTAGCCCCTCCTCCACCTCTCCATCAAACATTTCAGCCCTGTCTGTATTAAGCTGCTTATTTATTCGGTAGGGAAGATAAGCTAATCCAAAAACACATTTTCACATGTGAGAAGTAAAAAATGAAATCACAGGCCTCCGGAATTCTTGAATTCTCTTCCATCACCCTGGGCTCTGAAGTGAGGTGGGACAAAGCAGCCTCCTCCTGAGAGACAGGGTGTGGTAAGAACAGGTCTGCTGGACAGTTGAAGCTGACATTCACATCTTGCCCTTCTGCCTGCTACTGCAGAAATATAAGGGCCCTGACGGCTTTCTCTCACATATTTATGCAGAGCACCCTTCATGAGACAGAGAGAAGTGCAGACGAACAGCAGGCCTGAATTAAAGGGATTACCATGCCCTGTCACTGTGTTCCTGGGCCAACCGTACTGCTGTGGTCCATTGTGGGGAATCAGAGCCCCATCCTTACAGAGAAAATATAAAAGCTCATGCAAAAATATGTCCGTAATGCTGCAACCAGAACAAAGGGCCAAAGATGGAATGAATTAAAGATTTCTTTCAGATTCTCAAAAATCTGATTTTAAAATGAGATCTGGAAAGGAGGTGAGGATTGCCTGAAAGACAGGTGTTTCGGTACCCATCACTGTGTCAGTCAGCAAAGTTGACCTAGAACTGAGCTCAGCCACTCGGGCAGGTGTGTGAGAAAACATCTCAAAGTTAATTTTAAAAGAACTTTCACATTCTAGGCTGAGAGGACCGAGGTTGCCAGTGCCGTTAAGGGTGCCGTAAACAGAGACAAAAACGTGTTTTCAGTTCCTTCCCCCCTTCCGTTCGCCCCTTCCTGCATGTAATCATCCATGATAATGACAGTCTGCACACCTGTGCCCTTCTAGAGTTTGTGCCCCCACGGCATGTTTATTTTGTAAGACGCCGTATTTAAACTGCTATCTCCCACCAGCGGCCCCTGTGCCAAGGGGAAAAATACAAGACTGTTTAAAACTTTAAATTGACTGTGGGCCAGTCTTATTTCCGACATCCCGTTGCCTAGAAAACACCTGGGTTCCCTGCCTGTGTGGAGGATTCCCCAGCAGTGCACCCCTCAAGCAAACACGGAGAGCTGTAAACTGCCAGTGACAAGTAATGCATCAGAAGAAACATTTTCTGAATACTGTCTGCCAAAAAGAAAAACATTTTTTTGTCTGACTCACACAATCTGGTCTGAAAACTAAAAAAAACATTCCTGCCACTACTCAAATTACAGCTCTCCTCAACGAAAAAAGGAGTGGTCGACAATCACAGTCTCAGCCACTCTCCCTTGCTGCTAAATGATTGGCAGAGCGGGTGGCCTCCACAGCTCCAGCTCTTTGGCGCTTTGGTTCAGGGGCCCCCTTCTCCACCCCAAAGTAAGACTTAGACCACCCTGCACTCATCCCCTTTCTCTGCTGCCTCCACTCCACTTGCCCAAGTAGGACTCCAAGGTGGTGGCACACTTTGCCCATGCCAGAAGCTAACCCTGTATTCCACATTGCAGTAAACCCTCTTTGGACTATGGGAAATGTTCATTACTTTTAAGACCAAAATAAAAACCTTTTAATGTGGCCGTTTTTATCTCACAGTACTGGTGATAGAATAGAATCAATAAAATGCATTTATGCCTAGAAGCACATGCAAGTTTTATTATTACTAAAAGCCAGGAAATAACTAAAGCCCTGGTTTTATATGGTCAAGTCATGAGAGAAAGGGACACAAACCAGGATTCTATTACACAGAACCTAAATTGCTTTAGTTTTAGTTTTTAATGCTTTTAAATAGTGTAAAACGTCCTGTTTTCAGCTGGGAAGCGCGGATTATCAGTCCAGATGCCTAAAGCCCAGCCAAAAAGTCCTGCAGAAGTCGACTGTTTACCATCATCAGTTAAACATCTCAACTACGTGTGCTCCGCCATCTTAATGCCTCCATAAATCCTCAACGCCGCCAACTTCCCCCTTTTCATTGGACTTCTACACACAGTCAGCAAAATAATAGGACATAATTGCCTCTCAGAGGTCTCCACAAAAAGTAACCTAATCCTTCCAACAGAAAAGAAAATAGCCTGGCCTAGACCAAAACAAAAGCCAAGAGCAGCAGAGGTAAAGTACTCGATCATCTTCCTCAAAGAGCAGTCAGCTTATGCACAGAGTTAAGCGTGTGTTAACCGGCCCCCGGCCCCCTGCCCCCTCCC